>JAVHNC010029812.1:8588-18930 GCA_034782935.1 Micropsitta keiensis | reverse complement strand
AAGGCACTGCTTGCAGAGTTGACAAGGTTAGCTAAAATTCCCGTGTGAATTCAGGGACTGCAACTGCAAGGGCCAAATTCCTCTGGACACATCTAAGGTACACTGGCATGAGAAAGTGATAAAAGAGCCACAAAACCCATCTTATCTCCTTCAAACCTGAAAACATCCTTTGAAAGTTTTTTCACCTTGCTGTGTTCCCTTTCATTTCACTATTAGCCAAATCACTCAATAATCTCAACAGCTCCTATTAGGGGTAAGTGGATTTACGTCACTGCTTTCCCCAGAGGAAACCAAATCACAGCAGGTTGCTAACACTCTTCCTAGACCTGATCATAGAATCACAGAATCACAGATCACATTCAACAAAAAACTTTCAAAGTTTATTGCGATATGCCTCTTTCCTCGTTTAAACTCTCTACTGAACTTACAGCGTTTTCTTTCAGTAATAATGAACATCTGTGACAGCAGAGAAGCCAAAATAAACCCGGTCAAGGAAATTCTATGTAGTTATGCTAAACAATTTTTATTCACAGGTTTAGGTTTCCTGTTAAAAGAGGTACAAAATGTCTTCCTGCCTCGGCTTAACATGTTATTATATATATATTACTGCAAGTATGTATATATAAAATACCAAAGGGTTGCCATATTCTTAAGATGATTTTTCACTCATATTCTCCTGGAATGAAAAGCAGTTGTGCAGCTTTCAAGTCATAACAAGGGGATCAATGCTTATTGTGTGAAATGTTTTCCTTTACCATTATGATGAAAACCAGCTGGTGCTGGTAGGTAACTCACTATGAGCAATTCAGTCATCAGCCATTATCTAGGGCAAGTGTTGACCTGGCCTCAGACAAAATCCTTATTGTTCCCTTTGTTGTTCCTCTCACTCTCCCTCCCTATATCTAGTTATGATATACAGATTGTACATGTAATCCACTCCTTTCCAGCTGCAATAGTTGGAGTTTGCAAGAAGTCATAATAAAGTGAAGTTATGATTAATCCTTTTTGATTAAGCTACTTTTGCAACGTAATGTGGATTTAAAAAGAGACCAGTGGTTTGTACACCTATTTCATTTTTTTCAAAATATACATATGCATTTCCTTCTTTAATGCTTTTAAGTACCTCAGTGCTATTTGGCTGTGACAAGCACTTTAGAATTCTAATATACCTACAAAAACATATTTCTTATGTGCTGACTTGCAGTACCCAAGCAAGAGAAACCCAAGCACTTCTGTAGCCTTTTAAGAAGCACCACTGCAGCTTATTACTATTGCTATTCTTATTTATTGACAATACATTGGCTGAAGACCATCGTATTGGCTAACAAAAGCCAACTGATGAAAAACAAGAAGTAACTGTTTTCTAAGGATCTTGGAGGAAAAGACAGAAAAACTTTTTTTTAGGTTAGCAATAGCAAGTGTTGCATCAAATTGCTCTCAAATATTATGAGAGTGCTGGAACAAAGTAATTGTTTTATGAGATATACTGGTGAGTTTATATGCTAACTTACACTTTACATTAAGAGGCTCCACATACAAACCTATAGAAAAAAGTATTACACTGTGATACAGGAAAAGACAGCTTCTGCCCCAGACAGAAAGTAGTGAACTTGCAGTTGTGGAAAACAACCTAGAACAAGTACTTCATCCAACTTCAAACAGTTACCCAGCCATGAGTATAGCTGAGGTGTTTCAGTCTATATAAAAGACATAAAGAAACTGCTCCTAAAGACTGCTTAGCTTTGGTTTTTATTTTTTAAAGATTATTTTATCCTGTTAAAAAAATATATTTCTCCTAGTCGGGTTGACCTCAAAATGCTCCCTTGGCATAAAGCCAGCATTGACTACTCACTAAAGTTAATAAAGTGATTACACAAGAGAGAAACAAAGCTGAGAACTCCAATTCTGGTTCAGTATTAGTTGATTTTCAAACAAATGAATTAAAAGATATCGTTCTACCCTGTGTTTGCAGGAAGATGTGTGGATTATATAAACCATAAAATCCACATTATCCAGAATATGAGCCAACTTCCCCCAAGTGGAAGGAGACAATCTCTCTTTTTGAAGAAAGACTTTGTATTAGAAAATGAGGACTTTGTTCACCTTTAAGGCAGCTGAAGATGAATGTTGAGTTTATTAAAAGAACAAAATCACTCTTTTCACCTGTTGTTACTGTAGAGCTGGCAACTGTTGGATGAGTAGGTACAAGGAAGAGCTGCACAACAAGCATTAATAACAAAACCCATGCTTTTAAAATTATCTTTCAGATCACATATTATCAACAATAACTTTCTTTAAAGCATGGCTTGGTAGCCCTCTGTTGTGAACATATTTCAGTCTATGGTCTGAGCCAAAGCCCTTTGCTATGGGCATAAATACTTTTTTGTACTTCAGTGGAGAAAGATCTTACCCAACGTAACAGAGAGGATTGACTTGATTGACTTTCAGGAAGTCAGGACATGGAAGGCACTGTGTAGTTTCACTTTGCTTACCAATCACCGAACAGACAGACAGGCACACTAAGACCAAAAGTAAAGACTTTTGTAATATTGGAGATGAAATGTCCTATCTGCTGCAATGCAATTTGACTAAAGAAACTTCAGGGATCTGCAGTCAAACACCAGAAATAAATGTAATCCTCCCATTATAAACTTTTTCTTTGATGTATGAAGTGATTAAACTGGGGAGAAGAGTTTAATATGCTATATCAATAAGCATTCTCTTTTCCACATTCTTAAGTCATTACAGATTTACTACATGATACTAAAGTGACTTCTAACTAATCAACATAAAACAATAAGTCTTCTCTGCCAAGAGTACATAAGCATTTTTACTGAATAATAACATGGTTCTCAGAAAGCACTTTGTATGTCTCTATCACCCTAATGTAATCAATGCTCTGGAAAACATACTATTTAGAGTGAAGGATTAAAAAAACAAACCTGTGCTTCAGTGTAATGCACAATAGAAAATCGTCATTAATCAAACATGAATGAGGAAAAAGTTGCTCAACAAAATATATTTTCCTTTTATTTTGTTTCAGGGAACTTCCAAGAAGTAGAAGAATCTTGAAGTTGTATGACAGAGAAATTTATCTGTAGAATTAGCATGTGAAATTAAGAACCCCTTGAGAAACTTTAGTTTCAGTGGATATCTGATTGATTTTACACACTTTTCAATAAGATTCACACTGAAACCTGACTTTTTCTGAAATTCAGAAAGGCAGATTAATAAAGATCTTAACTAAAGATTTCTTAACTAAAGATTTCTTAACTAGAAACACCCTCAAAATCCCAAAAGAAAACCTCTTCAGATTAGGTTTTAAATTAAATTATTGGAAAAAAGGCTACCAAAAAACCTCAGCTATTCTGGACCAAAGTGTCCAGCTGTTCCAGATTTCTCTAAAGACTTTGGTTATAAAAGCTGAAGGCCAGGAATTAATGCATTCACTCCATCTCCCTTTTGCTCCTGAGTTTAAAGTCAGTTTGGTGTGAGAAAAGGAGGCAACCTGGAAATTTTTCTCCCACCTGGAGTTCTTCCCTCCAAATTCTATCTCCTCATTTAATAAATCAAAATAAATTTTAATCTGTATGATTTATTTCAACTTAATTTCCTAGCTCTTACCCAAAACCTACAATTCCTTTCTGCTTCTGTTGCCTTTTTGAAGCTACAGATGCAAATTTTGCATTAATATGTTATTTACAGAGACCACTATAATTTAAACCTGTCTTGAGTTGTTACAGCATTCTCACCATCATCACAGACTTCACAAATCCCACCCTTTCTCTACATAATATTAAAGCTGGTAGCAGAATATTTGATCTTAACCATCTCACCCTGTGGGTTTTATCAGCTCTGTCACATCTGTCACATTTATCAGCTCTGTCACATTTTCACTTGAATTCTATCAAATTGGCCCTAGTGTTCAACACAATTTAAACAGCATTAAGTGCATCAAATGATGCAAACTCATTTCTGCCTACAGCTTTTTTTTTTTTTTTTCTCAATTCAACAAAATTGTCAGAATTCTAGCCTTGCCCAAGGGTGTGATACACAGATTTGCAGTTCTGAGGATTTCCATTACAGAAATGCTTCACATCTGCAAATAAAATCAAATGAGAAAAGGCCTGATCAACTTAAATGGTGCAAAAGAGTCTCTAACTTAAGTATGTCCCTACTACAGGAGAAAACTAATGCATAAAGTTAAAAGAGCATCTAGTGTCTAAAAACTTGAAGATTCCACATCCAGTTAGATATTAAGATTCTAAGTTTAAAAGTTTGGATCAAAAGACTTGCAAAAAACCTCCAATGAATAGTCAATCAAAGGTCAGTGAAACTGCTACACTGTTAGTTTGCTCTATGGAATTTTTTTCCTGTAAACCTTATTTTTTTATCCAACATATCACTGTTTAAAATAGGTAATTTTTATGGTTAGCTCAGTTCATCACTAAAAGAAAACCCAATCAAAACCAGTCTTCTCATTTAAATTCTACCCAGAAAAGGATTTAACATTAGGAAGATACTAACCACATTGCTTATCAAGCCTTTTGTCCTAAAACCCAGCCCAATAAAACCAGAAGTTTTAACAACATTCATCCTAATTTAGCCCAACTAGGGTCTAGTGGCAAATGGAATAGTCTCCTACAGGGATGTATTGAAGTTCTATGTATTTGACATGTGGTTACCTCAAATTTAATGTTTTCCAGACCTCTAGAATTGAAACCAATGTATTTAACCTTTTCTGCACGAGAGGTATCAATTGTTGAAGAATGGCAGTAGTCTGTGGGGACTTAGTAAGTCTCAGAGAAAGGGGACAAGTTTACTAGCACATCCATAGGTTCTCATACTGTTCCAGCAGGATGTACAGGCTAAAAATGCTAATATTTCACAGTGAAACTGGAGTTGATGCAATTTCATGGGGCTGGGAATGAAATAGGTTTCAAGTGGTAATGTGCCAAATGCCCCCTGGGGCACATCACTGAGGTTCATGGAATTTTGTGGTTTTCCTTGCAGTTTGCTTTTAAATAAGAGTAAATTAGAACCATGACTCCTCTGAAGAAATTTGGCATTACAAGATATGTAATGAAAGCTATATTAGGTACTTTAAGCTCGCTATAGAAGGTAGGATTTTAATTTTTGATAACTGGCTCAATGTCCATTAGGATGCCACTGGGTATTTTTATTGGGCACGTCTCTGCAGTTCTTCTGAAAAAGCATGTGTGTGTAGATTTTATTAGAAAAATAGAAAGAAGTGGTTGAATAATGGGGCTTCAAATATGCTGAAGACATTGCATGGCCCCACATACTCATCCAAGACAAGAATGGCTCTATGGTTACAGCATTACTTTGGGTCTTGGAACTGTTCCATGAACTTCTTGTGTGGCTGTGAAGAAAGCATTGACTGGTTTCCTCCTGGGGGAGGAGCTAGCAAGCTGGACCTCAAAAATCTTCAGTTCAAAACTTCAGTTTTGCAGTATGTTCAGTTTCTCACAAGTTGGTCATAAATATAATTTCTTGGATGAACACTGGTGTTATGTTTAGCATCGACCTGGGAACAGTCCATTCCTGAAGGCAAGGCCTGTGGGTTCATAGCCACAGAAAGACAGGACAACAGACTGAATTAGGGTTAATGACAGAATAAGTTCTAAAAGATGTTTCTTCATTTCTGTATGCTGCTGAGTTTCCTACTGCTGAATTGGAAGAAAAGTTGAAGTGATGAAATACCATAGGAAAAGTCACTCTTTCAGTATTTCTGGCCTGACCAGAACCCAAAAGGACTAAATAGTTGAAATTTCTTTTTTCCAGATTTCTGACTCTGCAAATTCAGCATACAACACATGTAAATATCAAGGTCCAAGTTCTAAGAAGTGCTAAGCACATACAAATCCCCCTCAAGCTAATGGAAGTTACAGGTGTCTCCAGCAATGGCAACAGTGAAGGTATCAGCAGCACAAGTAAAGGCTGTAGGATCAGACTGTCATCCAAATCAGACTGAATTTCTCTTCACAGCAATCTTGTTGCTAAGCTAAATTCTAACTCTTCCTGCTCTTTTGTATCCTCCATTAAGAACTTCTGTTTCCTAGCAACAAAATTGACAATTCAATGAACAAATTATCCTCTTTTCCACATTTCAGTGCTCTGGAAAGCACTGTAAGTTCAGCACTGAGTTTTGCCACAACACCTACTAAAGCCTATGGAAAGACTGCCATTGATTTCACAGAGGGTTAGATTAAGTCATGCAGGCTGACAGATTTTTATGGTCTAGATCCTGAGTTGTTGAAAATTCACATCTCTTTATTAGCTGTAACACCAGCTGAGTACCTGGCCCTCTGCTGCACATTGATTTTTTTCTGATGTCCTATACATCCTCAAGTTTAGAAGAATTTGCCAGCTGAGACCACCATTTTCGCAATGGGCATTTTGCCTCAATACACTACACTTTAAGAACAAGTTCTTGAGTGTTAAGCATAGATGACTTTCAGAAAAAGTACCTTTGCCTTGATCTGCTCTATTTCTTTATTGTGGACAATAAAGAGCTCTGTTCTTGCTCCTCTTTCCAGTACTTTGCACTTCAGAGGTATACAGGTCTGTCAGACCTGTAAGTATTTGGTCACCGGAAGTATTTGGTTTTTGTAAGTATTTGATCACTGGAAGTATTTGGTTTCCTGAATTTAAGAATTTAATTTATACACTTATAGACATTTCTATTTCAAACAGGAAAAAAAAATCAAATGTGTATCATTATAGACAGAGTCAATTTGCAAAATTGTTCTATGATCTTGCGCATGATGGTACAATAGAATTGGAAAAGTACTTCCATTCACAGTGACAACCAGGAGTTGCAACAGTTGATGACGTGTGGCAGACCTCCCTCTTAAACAACCGATAATGTATTCACTGTCCAAAATATTTTTAGCTTTTTCTTTCGGACAAGTGGACCTCAAAACATTCCGAGATTGGGATCAGCTTGTGCAAGCTTTCATAACCTGAAGGATGTGGGTTTGTGTGTTTTATTTGATTGATTTTACTGCCTGGCTGAATAGTCTCAGTGAAAAATTTGGCCTAGAAGGGGGATGATGTTTTTCATAATTTCCCAGTGTTTGCTTGTTGCTAACATGTTAGCACAAGAAGGACAGCAATACTGCAAGGAATATAATCTTGGCAGCATTTTCAGCACAACCCAGTTCATTAGCATTTTCTCAAGCCCAGCAAATACTGATTTGGGATATTGCATTAAAAGTAGTGGTACATAATGTCCAGATAATCTGATCACACTATGCTGACTTGCAGCTTGTATTTAGAATTTTAAGCTTTGTTCTAATTCAGGTTTACATCACAAATGCTTAAGAATTCTCTGTACTTTGTGAAACACTGTGTGCAATGGTAAACAAGGTATATTATTTTTATTATTCACAGGTGTATTGCTCTCAGTTTGATAGCTTCCGAATAGCGTATATAGAAATATAATATAAATGCATAAATAGTGTTGCAGAACTTGGAAAAGACCCCAGGCCTTAAAGTAAAACAGCTAAAAGGAATATGCACAAACTAAATTTAATAATTTTCAGAAAATACTCTGAATATTAATTACTGTTTTTTCTTTCATGTTTACAAAGGAAACTGATTTCTATTCTAATTTGTTAACTTTTCTGGGATAAAACAAAAAAAATATTAGAACAAAGGGCAACCCAATTCTTTATATTAGTCAAAGTAAGTGAAAATGTTCATACTAAGTGGTATACTCTACTTTAGGTGCTGTTACGATCAAGTATCCACACAAACTAAAGGAAAGTTTGTGTATCAGTTCAATTTTAATGACTTTAGAAGAGCTTAGAAAGATAACTGAAAAGTAAGTGCAGTCTAGACAACCATTCCATTCATCCCAGTGAGGTTTAAAGCAGATCTTGCCACTAAAAAAAATTACTTCTCACAGCCCAGAAAGCCAACCGTATCCTGGGCTGCATCAAAAGGAGAGTGACCAGCAGGTCAAAGGAGGTGATCCTGCCCCTCTACTCTGCTCTTGTGAGACCTCACTTGGAGTACTGTGTACAGTTCTGGTGTCCTCAGTACAAGAAAGACGTGGACTTCTTGGAGAGTCCAGAGGACAGATACAAAAGTGATCAGAGATCTGAAGCACCCTTCATAGAGGAAAGGCTGAGAGAGTTGTTCAGCCTGCAGAAGAGAAGACTCCAGGAAGACCTTATTGTGGCCTTTCAGTTCTTAAAAGAGGCCTGTAAAAAAGATGGAGAGAGACTTTTCAGCAGGGCCTGTTGAGGTGGGACAAGGGGTAATATTTTTAAACCAAGAGAGGGGAGATTCAGACTAAATATATTGAAGAAGTTTTTTACGATGAGGATGGTGAAACACTGGCAAAGGTTGCCCAGAGAGCTGGTGGATGTGCCATCCCTGGAGACATTCAAGGCCAGGCTAGATATGGTTCTGAGCAACCTGGTCTAGTTGAAGATGTCCCTGCTCATTGCAGGGGGTTGGACTAGGTGACATTTGAAGGTCCCTTCCAACCAAAACTATTCTATGAATATGAATACACTGGCCATCTTGGTGACCCTCTGCTGAACTTGTGGCAGTTTATTAATCTATTTTTCCTGTTGGGAGGCAACAGAACTGGACACAGTCTTCCAGATATGGCCTAACAAATGCTGAGCAGGGAGGATGATTCCTCTCTTCCCAGGAGCTACAACTGCTGGTATCCCAGCCAGCATAGCCCAGAATGCCACTGGCCAACCCTGCTGCCAGGGCACTGCTGCTCATGCCCACCTCAATGCCCACCAGCCCTGGGTCCTTTTGGCAGAGCTGCTCCAGGCAGCAGAGACATGGGCAGGGAGTGGGGGGAAAGTGCAGCCCAGCTCTGGGGAGGGTGCGTTCAGGCAGCTCTCTTGGTGTCTGCCACTGGAGGTGGCTGCTGGCCATGCTCTGGTGCGCACAGTCCTTTGCTTCTCCCCATGAGAGCTGCGTGATCTGCCCTTTGAAACCGTGCTGCCCTGCTCCCAGCACAGGACAGGGCTTTGTAGGGTTCTTAAGAGCAATTTGTGTAAGGGCATCTTACAGGCAGTGCAAGTTTGAGCACAGGGCAAATGGGAAACGACTGATGGACGCTGCAGCTCCCTTGGCTCTGCACTAAGCTACAAAGAGTTGAGAACTTCTCCCTGTTTCAGTACTCTTCTGATTATTTCTGGATTTATAGTATCAGAAGTTGACCCCACATCTCAGCTAGATAAAGACAAATGCAGCAAATTTAAAAAAAAAGTTCTGCACAAGAAAAGTCTGTAGGGATCAAAAGAAAATGTAAGTAGAGCAAATAGTCAAATAAGTACTTTCTTTTGTAATTTTTAACTTGAGGCAAAATTTTGTACTAAAATAGTGTCAGCACACAAATATTCTAAGTTAGATTTTCATTAAAGTGACCTTAAAGGCTAAAGCAAAACTAAACAGAGCTTCTTTCAGGACACTCATTCTAAAGGCTTTTATAGACAAATTACATTTATATTGTATGCCAAGTTTGCTTTAAGTGCTTTAATAGCATTTATATCTCAAATCCTTGGCTTAAAAAATCTTCACAACTTCTAAAACTGTTTCTTAAAACTTCTATGCAAATTTAGCATAAAATAATCAAATTCATGCAGATAGCAATGACTTCTGATCACTGCTGTGGTGGGCCTTGAGAGAGATGAAACAGAATTTCTGAACAATCCCAGTTTGTCCTTAAAAAAAAAAAACCCAAACAAGAAACAAAACAAAACAAAAAACCTACCAACCAAACAAACAACAAAAAAAAAAACCCCAAAAAATCCTTACTTTTTTTCTGCAGAAGAAATACCTATAGGAAATTCTGTTGACAAAAGATTGCTAGGGAATGGCAGCACTTTAATGGTGTAACTGGAATTTGTAAGCTACAAGGTTATGTAGTTTATTAAGGTTGAGAAATTCTAGGTACCGAAAATGAGCAGTGTTTTGTACTCGGATATAAAACCAGGCTACAAGAAAGAGAACTGCATCAGGCAGGTTAACAGTACTGTAAAAGGTAGAGTTAAGAAAATTAAAAAATAAAAAGGAACAATAAACTAGTGAGGTCTATGAGTGGTCAAGCCAAATGTAATCAAACAATACCAGAATTGTTTCAAGGATACTTTTCACAAATCTGTCTTTAATGCACCAACATCTGTTGTAAATGAAATAGGCTACTTAACTTTCAAGCTACATATCAAGGTAGAATAAGAAAAGCAAGCTAGATATTCGGTGTCTGAATTAGTCAACTTTTAGATATGTGTTGGCAATGCATGGAATTCTGAAGTGTATACCACAGATGTGATTTGCCTCACTATCT
>JAVHNC010029435.1:34013-54125 GCA_034782935.1 Micropsitta keiensis | reverse complement strand
GACCTTGCACTTGTCATGGTTAAACTTCATAAGGTTGGCATCAGCCCACCTCACAAGCGTGTCGAGGTCCCTCTGGACGGCATCCCTTCCCTTCAGCGTATCAACCGAACTACATAGCTTGGTGTCATCAGCAAACTTGCTGAGTGTGCACTCAGTCCCATTGTCCATGACACTGACATTTCCACTGTCACTGACAAGTCCACTGTCACTGACAAAGATGTCTACCAACCAACATCCATATGTCTTCGAAATATTTTCAGGGAGGGTGACAAATAACACTTAGGAAATAAAGTGGTTGGTAGTTTTGACATCTGTGAGAAATTATCTGGGAAAGCCTGAAGATGATATTTTTACTAGGATAAATCCCCAAGAATATTCATGAATCAAAGTTAAATTGAACATAAGAATCTGATCCATGTATTTTAAGCTCACCCTTCAGAGAATATTTAAAAATGGTCTAAATAAACTGTTTCTCCTACTAGATGGAAATTATTGCCTTGTAGAGGTAATCCTATCAATATTACAGTACATTACAATACATTTAAAGAGATAAGAATGGTGGAACAGGAAAGGGAAACAGGTCATTACTTACAATAAAAGCATCATTAGCATAAACAGCTTAGCAGGCTTTAATCTTCTTGCATTATTGTTATACTGTAATAGTACTGTTATTGCTGAAATACAGCTGTAAAGGTACAATGCAAATAAGTTCTCAAATATATATGGCTTCAAATAAGGGCATGGAGAGGCAAAAGCAGATTACCAGTAGTTCAAGAGAAACTTCTCTGTTTAGTTTTGTGTTTCTATTTTAGTGATTTTTGCAATAGAAACCAAGAAATGTCTGCACTGCATATTTTCCATACTTTGCTTGATATCCTATGTCATATAGAGATACTTAAATAATTGCCTTTAAAAAATAACAGTTGTCATTTTTGCTGCAGGTGATATTTTCATTTCACTGTTAATTCTTTGTTTTGTTTACTATTGGTATTCTTGTTATTTGGTTGTGAATCTTCCTGAAATTGTGTATGAAATTGAGTTTAGATTCTCATCGTGGAATCTGAAATGGTAGAGTTCAGTATCATATGTGCATTTTGCTTTGTTCCTAACTCAATATAACTCATCATTTTGCTTTGTTCCTAACTCAATAACAGTTAATGCAGTCAATAGCACAAGTATGCTGGATTCCATAAGTATAGCACAAAGAGCTGTAGTATTTACAAGTTGGTGTGCAATTTAGACAATCATTGGTACATGTTTCATGTTAAGCCCTATGGCTTACAAAATAAGGCTTCACAATAAAGTTATATTTCTCTGCCTTTGATCAGCCAAACAAAAGCCAGTGAGTGAAGAGCTCATGTTTTATTTCAAACCTTATCAAGATTTAGTTTGCCAAACCTGATTCCATATTGACTTGACTTCCAGTCAGCAACCCTACTGGACATAATGTAAATCAGTATTCTCTGAGCTCTCTTTATCATGTTGCTAAGATTCTCCATAAGAATTAAAAGCTCATAAAACATGTCATAATGAAGGGCCCAGAACCTGAAGTCTTCCCACCTTCAGTATTCTTTTTACCTCTTTTCTTCTATGCCTTGCAAAGAGCATAATCTCTAAGAGCTCTGCAGTGGTATTTTCAATCCCTGTAGTGCCTTTTAACAGTGGAATTGGAAACAATTTTTAGAGACAAACCTGAAAATAACCTGAACACTTGTCTGTAAAATGTTAATGATATTTTGAAGTAGAAGGTGGAGTTTAATTTATATATCACATAGATAAAGGATGTTAACCAACGCTTGCACAGATCCCACTCCTGTCCGCATAAAGAACAATTTATCAAAATCATGACCATCCACGATTTAAAAACCAGCCAAGCAAGGAGCTGCAGGTCTTTGAGACTGCACAGAGAAATAAATAAGGAACCTGGTTAATATTTTACATTCTGTATAAGGACTGGTTTGAATTATAGTTTCTTTCTGTAAGTCAGTTCAAAATAAAGAGCTGGGCATTGAAGGGAGAGAGCAGCAACTTGAAGGTGAAAACGCATTTCCTTACTCCTGAAGCTTAGTTAGCTTTGGAAAATTCCAGAAGATGAATTTCTTTCCATGGAAAACTTGTCCTGTGGTGATTTTGGAGACTGTAGGAAATTCAATGCTTCACATAATTCTGCAATGTCTAATCTAGTAAATTGTAACATCATAGTGTTCACCATCAAAGGTGGATTTCCTTGAAAACAGGAAGCCTAAAGAGTGGGGTATCAGATCCTATTCTTCACTAATTCAAGCAAATATATTTTTGCAATATCTTTTATAAACTGCATTATTAAGGCAGTAAGTTTTTGTCTTTGGGATATTTGGAACAATGGTTATAGAATGTCACTTTTCTGAAAATAAAAATCTTTAATTTGAAGCCTAAATATAGAATTGGATGAATTGTTTCCAGTTGTTCTTATACAGATATTTTGGGTTAGTATTTTTGACCCACATGCAGTAAATCTCATGAGTATATTGAAAGAAATCATGTCAGCTCATCCTTGTTTAAGATGAAAAGTCCAAAGTATTTTGGCTGCTTTCAAAAGAAAGGATTTCCACTCTTTTTATCATAAGGGTCACTTTTCAATACATTTTTGAATTTGTCTTTTCTGACTGGTGAGATTTTTATGCAGTACTCTTCAAGATGGACAAATCCTGGTAATGACAACAGTTCTTCTGAGCTGTGCTGAAAATGCTACAGCTTACGGATCCTGATGTTATTTCTTTTTCAACTGCACATCACTAGCAACTCCCAGTAATTCTCTGATCAACTAATATTCACAAGTGTAATTTTTTTTAACCTTTTTTCTTAAGTTTTGAACTCTTGGATCATGCAGAAATTCCAGGTAGTACTGGCACAAGTCCAAATTCAATCTGCCACACAACACACTAAATTGATGACATGCACTGTTGTAAACAACCCTCCATAAACACCTGCCAGCAGGGTGAACTCAGGAGAACAGCCATCCTATCTATCTTAGGTTGTTCATTTAAGTACCTAAAGATAGGTGGGATGAATCTGTTTAATAGTATAATCTTCTTATATAAAAATAATGAATCGTGCATTTTTAATTACCACCAAAAAAGGTTTTTACAAAAAAATGAACTTACGTCAAATCTTTTGATAGTTAAATACAGGCTTTCAATAATCAAGCCATTTATTTTAAACATTTTCATGACTGATAAAAAATAAATGTTTACTTGAGCTATTTAAAAGAAGGAGGGAAAGGGAAATGTTATATAAAGTTTTTATAACAGGATAAACTTTTTAATCTTATTTCAGTTTATAATTTCATTCACTGCACTCCCACATTAGTTTCTCAATGGGACTGAAGTTCTCTGTGATTGCTCTTTCTCTTCTTTCTGTATTTTTTCTACCTATCTTTTTTCTTACTGCAACATCTGAAAGTAAGCAAATTATTAATATGTTTTGAGGTCTTTCTAATGTTACCAGATTTTAAACTTCTTTGCTTAATCTCACCAACATGCACTAAATTAATTTCACTGGAAACTTCTTCCATTATTTTATAATACGGGAAAAATATTTTCTTCATTCTTAGCAACATTTTATGTTAATCAGTGCCTAATAAAATATGACATTTGGATATCGCTGAACTTCTTATAGGCTGATGTTGCTGAAAAAGACTGTGGATGAGTCTGCTATTTTCTGTAAGAGAAGGTGGAAACCGTTTTTTTAAAAATCCATGTGAATTCTTACCAGGCAAGAAGGATTTGTATTGCTTTGTATAATAGAGCATTCATTTCATTTGTATTAGGATTGCAAATATGAGTTGGTTATCATCCCTCAAGGCAGCGTATCAGCATATTTAATATAATACTGACCTAAACAACTGTATTTCTGGAGGGAAAAGAAAAAACCTAGGGTACTTGGAAAAAAAGCTGCTCTTTTCACAGTCCCTGTGCCCTCTACACTCTCTTTTCAGATCAAAACCAGATGTAGTGTTACAGGTGAAAAAGATGTGTATGATTTTGTATAAATGTGTCACAGTCTTTGTAGGAAATCTTAGCCTGCTTGAAGCCAAGGGCAGTGCTGGGCTGCAGCAGGTCATCTTTCAGCATCAGTCTGCTGCTTCCCTCTTACCAACGTGATGACTAACACAAGGAAAGAGAGGAGGGTACAAAGATTTATTTGAAGGACTTTTCCAAATATTTTCAGGCACATGTGAGGGAATGGTGAGAAGCTGTGTTTCTTTTAAGAGAAAAGGCCTGAAGGGAAACTGGGACCTACATAAGAAAGTCTGTAGAATACCTTTGGAGTTGCATATGTACTTTCAAGAGCAAAAAAGAAGTTCAGGGAAAAGAGCTGTGAATGTTGCTGGTCCCTAATAAAGACAGCTTCTGCTTCAGGTTTTAAAAATATTGTCATACTCGACACCATTAATAACTCTAATTTGGCCATTAAATTCCAGTCACCTTTGCCCTTTCCTAATGATTGTGACAAAATGCTGTCTGCAATCAGCAAGACTCAATTGTTGTGGGAATAATTTGAATAAATAATCAAGTCTGCAGCTCATCCATCACCTTGACTGATTTCTCTATTCCCTGTTCACCTCCTCATGACATTAGGCAGGTCACTTGATATAAAATATGCAAACAGTGAACTGAAATAGCCCAAGTCTGCTGAAATATGCTGACTGAACCTGTTGTCTTAAAGTAGCTATTCATCTTTGCATGGCAAGCATATACATTTTTTGTAGGCTTCTTTTCCTTGTCACCTTTATTTCAAGTAGGATGATATTTGTCCCCTTTACATTCATAGGATTTGTACTTACAAACCCATCTGTCTCATGTGAACACAGGAATAGCCTGTTCAACATCTTGGATAGTTACTAAAAGATAAGAAGAAAGGAAGAGTGAGCAGGAAGAAAGGCAATGGTATGGAAATCAAAGGACTGAAGAAAGCAAGTAAAGGAATGTGGGGTGGGAAATTAAATTGGTGAAAAATAATCTGTAAAATTTATTTTCTGTTTTAATGAAATAAGTGCAAATATTTTTAATAGGGTTAAATAGGCCTAAAATTGAGTTATATTAAGGGTACCTCCAGATGGGATCATCTGAGTATTTCCAGGGGTATTACTTAGTGACATCCTGCTATTCACCTGCCTCTCTGCCAAACTTACTGCCCCTGCTGTGTACTCGGCAGCAGCCAGCACACACCAGCTTCCCTGCAGCTGCCTGCTGCAGAGCTCAGCCTAGTACACAAGCACAAAGCACAAAGCTAAACTGGAGTTGGTTCAAAGCAGTATGCTGGTCTGTGAATGATTGTGCTGAGGTCTGGGCATATGCTCCTTTCCACCAGCTCTGCTGTGTATGGCAGAAGGCTCTTCTGGCAGTAAGGCAGGATATCAGCTGGGAATAGCAACCTCCAAAACAGTCAAGAGCTCACCTGGAGGCTCCTTAGCATTACTGTCTCAATACAGGTAAAGTGATCTGAATATCGACATATAAACATAGTTTAGCTTTTGATTTTTTATTATTTTTTTTTTTGCCTCCTTACTTAGACCATTCTCCTATTTCTTCCTCTTTTCATGGTCTGCATTTTCCCATGCTAGTATGTTTGCATGTATTTATGTTTCTTACATGCCTGTGAAAGAAATAGAGACAGAGTCATGTTGTGCTAGTATTTAATAAAGCTCAGCATCAAATCACTTTAGACTATGGGCCTTTTTCTTTTAGCTTCTGTAAGGAAGCCTACATAATAAGGGTCAAATCTACCTTACTGTGTAATCAGGAATGATTCTTGGTCTGCACAGGTACTAGAAAGTATCAGTGATCACCTGTGAAATACCTGAATGACAGAAAGTTAAGTATCAGTCTTATCTGTTCTCCATAAGCAGTCCTGATTCCAGAATTTAGGGTTTAAAGTACAAAACCAGACTTGTCTGGGGAGGTACAGACACTGATTTACTCTTCTTGGTGCAACTCAAACCAACTTTTTCTCTAATAGCACAGGCCAGAACTTTCCCTACTTACTGATTTCTGCCTTTCCTATCTGTTGTTGGTAAGCTCTGTTGTGATAATTGCATTATAAACCAAATAAATTAAAGTAATTTCAAAATAAGCCCACCAAAGGAGGAGTACTTGGAAAGTCTTTTTCAGCATTCATTTTTTGTTATCAGCACAGACTCAGTTATACCATTAAAGATAATACTCACAGAGCTGCATCTCCAGTCGTGGAGAGTAGTTACCCACTTCTGTGTCAGCAGGTGTTTGTCTGGCTGCTCATTTCTGTCCTCTTGCTACCACCTGCACTTCAAAGATACAGCCAGCAAACACGATATTAAATATTTTCCAGCCAAAAAAATAGTGTGTTCCCCCCCTTCCTTGTTTTCTAGGACACTTTCAGTCAAGCCATATCCAGTACATCCTGTGGTTGCACAATCTTCTGCACCCAAAGGAGGAATAAATGGGGAAGATTTCTTAAAACAGCTGAAGAAGTGCCATCTCTAAAGTAATAACACCAGCTGAGAAGTGGGGTGATCTCCCCCAGCAATGGCAGTATTGTTACCAGGATACACTACAGAGACCTAAGCTGCTTTGTCTATGTCTAGGTTATATTGCAGTATAGGCATGCACAATGTGTGAAGTTGTTTGTTAGGTCAACAAAGAAATAATATATTCTACTTTTGAATTATTTGACTTTTATTATGCTGGATAACAAATCTGAACAAACTTTCACTATATCAAAAAGATGCATATACATAAAATAGTAAAATTATTCAATAATTTTATACAAATGGAATTCAATATAATGTGATTTAAAATAAACATGTTTTTAATCTTCAAAGTTTCCATCTCCAGGTATTCCATGATGAATTGTAATAAAACAATAATAAAAAAAAAGAAGAAAAAAATCTACTTCTTTTTAGATGTGTTTATAAAAGCAAAATAATAAGCTAGTGAGGTATGATATATATCTTGAAACAACTGATATCTTCATAAAAATTACATATGCTTTTGTTCAACAAACATTTTATTGCATGTCTCAGAGCTATTAAATAATTCCCAGTTTAATTTTCATTGTGTCCTAAACAGTCAATAGCAAAGATTGTATTCCCTTGGTCTATTTTCATCTATATTCATAAAGAAAACTTCCAGGTTTTCTGTTGGTTTCTTTTTCATTTTGTATGCAGATCTAAGTAACATTTTACCCTGAGACTCAGTTCTTAGGTTATATGATGACAAACTTTCAAGCAATTAGATGTATGTCCTGCATCTTTCACCCTCTCTTCTAGGCCACAAAACTGGAATGCATGAGAATAAGTAAGCTCATCATGTGCAGTTAAGAGTCCATTTTTTTTTTATCTCTTTCCATTTTCCTGTAATGTGTGATGAGCTCCTTAGACTAATTCTGGTTCTTATCATCATCATCCAGAATTGTGTGGTTTCCACTTGAAGGCACCGAGCAAAAAAGATTTGTCTTAGCACAGTTGGATGTCAGATACTGTACTGGGGTATCAAGGGGTCTTCCCTGTAACAGCAAAACACAAACACCTGGGAGATCTGCAGAGTGTATAAGCCTTATCATTAACACCACTCGACATTGCACTTCCTCTGAGGCACTCCATTGCTACCTGGTAGGGGAATACTCCTTATAGCTGATACTTTAATATTTTGTGAGTTTTGTCGGAGATGACAGACAATCTTGCTGATGTGTCCCTGGTGCACCTTTCCTCTGGTCAGTGTGTCAGAACTGCTTTGGACTCAGGAGTCCCCAGCTGTGAATCTGCATGCCATTCTGCTGCGTTTCTGGACCCTGATCAGATGGAGGCAAGAAATAGAAACTCAGCTGCTTACTACATGGTCATCCCAGGCATGCACAAAAGCATTTGGAGAACTTTCAGGTCAAATTTGGATGCCTCTTATTAGGGTAAGTGACTAAGCAAAGGCTTTCTGGACTACAGTGCTGAACAGGGACCTTGCTTCTGTTCTGGCAATATTTTTCAGCTTATTAAAGCAGAAATGTATGTGACCAAACAGAAATAAAAGAAGTCTGCAAATGCTCAATCTGATTTGTTCATAGGAATGTTTCTTCTGATTCCAGCAGAGATAAAATTAGATTTGAAATAAGTAATTAAATAACATGATCCTTGGAAGCAACCTTTGTCTGCAGTGAATTTTAAACAGTAGTATAATACACATGGAAAGAAACTGACCTTTTTTTATTTAATCTTAATATACTTCTGTAACACCTAACCACTTTTCTCGAGTGTGACATAGTTAAACATTTATCAGATTGTGGTTCCATAGTTATTTATTAGTGGATTTAAGTATCACTTCCTAGTACAAAAACAGTCTAAAATAAGGCCAGCATATGCCAGCCTTGCAGTTAGATCAGGCAAAATATGTAATATGCCATTTATAGTAAAGAGTGAAGAACATCTGATGCAGGACAATACCTGTCAGAAATTCAGGTTGAAGTCTGAACTGTCAGACTGATACACTAAGTCAGAGCTGTAGTGTGGCCATAGTGGTTGTGCTCTAGTACTAGGATCCCTTACACTAGATTAACTGTACTGTTGACACTGAGCCTCATTGTCTTCCCTTGAGAGAAATTAATGTAGGAATGAAAGATTTTATTTTGTAAGGGAAGACAAAAAAGTGTAATGGCAGGAAGCATCACAAGAAAAAGTCAATAATATATTTTATAGTTCATTTGTTTGAAATCTTTCAATATCAGATTGTAGCTCTGTCATCCTTCACTGCAATATACTTTAAAGCTCAGTCAGGTGCTCCTGGCTTGATATCAATATCTTTAACTGCTTGCTTTCTTAGTCTACAATGATACTGAGAGAAGAGAAACTGAAAAGAAATGATACAGTTGTCCTATTAAACAGGTGATGGTATATACTCAGTGTTTGTATATAATTTCAGTTAGATAATTAATACTAACACTATTTCTGCTGACAGAACGATTATTTTAGTCTGTAGCTCTCAATTTCTGTCACAAGATACCACAACCTTTGTCTTGCACAAAGCAAAACTTAGAGTCAAAGAAGCTTAAATGGCTTGTTTATACCAACACAGTGAGTCAGCATTACTGCCAAGCATGAAAAGAAGACCTTCCAAGTTTCCATGGTGCTACAAAACATTAGTACTCTGGTCAGTATTGTATATCTTACAATGCCTCGTTTGGTATCTGTTATCATTTCCAACACACTGTACCTGAGTCACATTGCAAAGATCTTTCAGTTATGTCTCCAACAGACTTGTGTAATACAATACGGAAGTGAACTTTTTCCACCCAGCTGACAAGCCAAATAATCAATGTACTGAATCTGTCCACCCTGGTACTCACTGATGTTAAAGTACTGCCCATCTCCCCAGCATTTCAATATGCAGCTTGCAGCTGAATATGAAATTTAAGATTGCCTTCTGGGAAATGGGGAAACCAAAAATAGTATCACTTATAAATTTGCTTTCACTGGAGAGATTAGGAAGTTTAAATGCAGCACCTCTTTCCTAAAAGTAGCAGGAAAACTGCTGTGCTATTGCGTTTCTTATGTTTGCTAATGTCAGTTTAGCTTTTTCTCAGTAAACAGCTGTCCTGGCACCATGCTCAAATTCTGGGTGCAAAATGAAAACCACTGTTTGCTTCATGATGGAATCACCTGTGTTTAGCTCTGGGTTTTCTGCGGGGGGTTCTTTTTCTGTTAATATGAGCCCACAACATCCTAACAGCTCTTTCTTGCCCATCTTATAGTATTTGTCATAGGCTGAAAACTATTTAGTCAAATGTTCTGTTCTTTCTAGCAGGGGAAGGTCTACACTTTGCACTGTTTGGAAGCCAGCACATCAAACAGAAAGGTAAAGAATGAACACTCAAATGAACACATCACTTTTACTGACCAAATTACAGTCTTACCAGTATAGCACAGGAATTTATATAACCCCCCAATCACTTGTTTTAATTCTTTTATTTGCAAATGGGATATGTCAGAGCTCAGACTTACAAACTGAGCCCTTCAAGTAGTTAAAGTACAATAAAGATATCAGCAAACTGTGTGATGACCGTGGTAGCTTTGGCTAAGGACTGTCAGGAGCATGAGATTTTGAATCTAAATGTGGTACAGACTCCAAAAAAAATATCATGCAAACTATATCCTGAAAGAAATATTTGTTATGATGGATTCCTTTAGTTTTTTATATTATGAGTTAAAAAACCAAGGGTACTAGTTCCAGAAAAGATAGGTGGTATTTTCTGAAACAAATAATCAAGCTTGTTCTACAGAAGGCATTGGCCGTTCCCCTGAAGCAAAATTAGAGAGCTTTCATCCGCTGTATATATGCAGTGTTAGCATGTCTGTCCTGGGATTTCCCTTAGAAGTTCACATAAAAAAAGACAAGCAAGAAAATTGCAGAAAAATAATATGATACTTGCTGGCTATGGATCAGTCTTGTATGTAGGAAATGATACAGTAGCTCACAAGATATATTCATTGTCAGGAAAAGTTCAGTGAAGTTTCTACTATTTTAAATTAGCTAGTTGTTAAAAGCTACTGCTGATAGGATTGTCAGCAAGAGGAAATTGTTTTGCCTTTGTCCAGAAATAAAATCGCTATAGGTGGAAAATACTATAACCTTGAAGACAGATATATTTCTTAAACCAGCAATAAAATTTATCAAAAGTTGGCTTTGGACAACCTCTTTTAATAGAGTTTTGTATCTGAAGTTAATGTCAGTGTCTAAGCCATAGGCATCATGGAGACAGCACCACCTTGGCTTCGATAGTTAAAAATGTAAGGAATTAAGTCTACTCAGAAATAAGATCTACTAAAGCATCTAAAGTGAAGACTGAAAAATCACATATATAGACATTTCAGCCACTTTAAAAAAAAAAATCAATACAAACCCTGAATAACTTAACTTCTGACATAAAAGCATTCTTATTTCTTCGAGAATACAGAGACAGTATTGAAAAGGAAAACTAGTGCTAATCAAATTGGACAAACATCGCATGCAACATTCAAACTAAATTTTATATTAAGTGCTACTAAACTCAGAGGCACTCATATATCTGAGAAAAACATTTTTCCTAGCTGTCTTTTCATGTTGTCCACTGGTGTAGCACTGTTATCAAAGTGAAAAAATTAAAACTTAAGACGTATCTTGTATTACATAAATCTAAATATTACATTAATAATATTTTAATTATAATTTATCAACATATAGCAATGTGGGACTAAAATTTACGAACTTAAAATTATTTTATATAGAGAGATATGTATTATATACATATATAAATATTCACTGAAACTTCTGGTCTGCAATTCCCCGTCAATGTCAATGAAAACTGCCCATACTTATCCCACCGCATAGTCTGCTTTTTTCATCCTGTTCTTTTATAGAAGCTTATAACATAAAGACGCCTCTCAGCATCTCTTGTCATGAGGAGCAATGTTCAGTTTCCCCCTGATTTGTTTTGGTTTTCGGCCCCACTTCAGTTGTACTCTCCTCATGAAAACAGAGATGTGGAAAGGATTTTCAGAGGTCATCTAGGCCAAGGTGGGAACTACTAAACCTACTTCACTGCTGATATTCATAGAAAATAAGGGAAATTTCACATCCCCCTTGCACAATCTACTACAGGACTTAACTGTCCCTGAGATTGAGAAGTTTCTTCCCAAGAACTGTGTTAGATCTGTACTGCTGCAAACCCATTGCCTAAAACTCTCTACACTGGACAAGGAGAACAATGATTTCCTTTTTCTTTTCAGCATCTTTTCATATTTGAAGATTATTATCATATCACCCCTCAGTCTTCTCTTTATTCTGAGCAACTCTGCTTCCTTCAGTGTTTCCTGGCAGGCTGAATCTTCTAGTAAAACTTGCTGCTCACTTCTAAACTTGAACAAATCCATCTCAAGTGCCTCAGTCCGGAGATGTTAACCCAGCTACTCCTAGCCAGTACTGAACAGGGTGGAAAGAATAATCTATGCTTTGCAGTCTACAGTCCTGTTAGTAAATCCCAGTGTGAAATCTGAGTTTTTCACAGTAGTACACTATTACTGATCTGTGTTCAGTTTATTATCCATTAATGAGGATCTTTCCTTAAAGAGTCAGTATAATACCAGCTGTTCTGTGTGTGTGTTATTTTGCAGTCAATATTTCTACCTATGTTCAGAACCTCATATTATTACATACAGAGTTGAAGTAGCTGAAGATAAACTTTTCTGGACTCAGAACACCATTTCAAAGATCCTAATTCAAAAAATACATCCTTCCAGTTAGACCGTAGATTAATGGCAGCTTCAGTTGTGGTTTTATATCATTTTTTGACACCAGTTTTCCTCCAGATCTTTCTAACTTGTTAATGAGAATGCCACGTGAGAATCAAAAACTACATTAAAGTCAAGCTATATTACAGCTCCTGCTTTCCTTCTGTCCACAAGATCTGTTACCTCATCTTAGAAGAAAATTAGATTGATTTGACACAATTTGTGTCAAACACAAATCCCTGTTGGCTGTTGTTCATCTCCCTTGTTATCTTCAGGGTGCTTATGGATAGCTTGATTATTTGTCCCAGTGTTTTTCCAAGAACTTAAGTTGAGTTTGTTGGTCTGTAATTCTGTCTCTGTTTTCCTCTTGTTTTATCATCTCTGTCTCTTTCTTTCCCTGTAGTCCCTCATTGCCTCCTTATTTATTAAAGCAGGTATTATGTTTACCCTTTTTAGTATTTTGAGAACTTCATTCCTTTCCCTGAGTTCCCAAAGAGAACAGGTAACAACTCGATTTTCTATAAGGGTTAATATGAATATGTGTTCATATATTAATAGGAATAGCCACTTCAGAGCAACTAATACTGGGATGGAAGGACCCCGGTGCTAATTTAATATTTAATCTACCCCCACAACCAACTGCCTCAATTAACTTCACATGAAAGTGCATTTGAATTAAGAAGTCAAACCATTAACTGAAGCAGCTGAAGCTGCTTTTTCTTGTTTTATTGTTCCTGCTGCAGGGACAGTGACCTGGAACAAAAGTTCAGACTGACAAGCAAGGGGCTTTATGCTCATCTAAGTTCAGTGTTATGAGCCCAAAGTATCATTAAACCAGTGCTGCACATTGCAGCTAAAGCCTCAATGAAATAGAGCAACACAAGACAACTCTTGCCCGTCCAGTGACATCTGTGACCAGAGTTTCATCCCACTTAGTAGTGAATCAGCTCTCCACTGGATACTAATAATACTCCACATACTAATAATGTATTTACAGATGTTTTCTTTTTCTCCTTTGTGGTCTTTTCTGATTGTACCATATTTCATGGCTTGTCTTTTCTAATTTTGTCCAGACATACTTACACTGTTCTTTTATCCTTGTCCCTGATATACTGACCTAGTTTCCAATTTCTTCTTGCTTCCTTTTTGTGTTTCAGGTTAATGAAGAGCAGAAGATTTAGCCAAGCTGATCTCTCGCATAAGAATAGTTTATGATTGTGATCCTTTATAGTGTTTCAGTAAGGAACTGCCAAATTTCCTTTTTTCTTTACCTTTGTTTCTCAGGAGAACTAACCTAATAATTCTCTGAGGGCAGAGCTTTTCTCAGAAGCTTTTAACTCCATTTATTTTCCATTACTTGTATTTAAAACAATCTGTCCTTCTTCAGATGAGACAAATGGGACAAGCTGTCTAAATAAAAACACTCAGGATCCAGTCCATGAATGAAATTCAGCTGTTGAATGTAAAATAAGTCTTCAACACAAGTTTTTTCAGGTAGGCTCTGATTTTAAAACATCAAGGTATATTTCAAAAGTAAAATAAGAAACTGTGACTCATAATGGCTGGGCTCCTCAGTTTCACAAGAAGAATGTACAAATACTAGCTTTGCCTTTCAGCAAGTTTATAAAACTCAATATTACAAGAAGGAATGTGAAAAGTTGCCCTGTTGCAGAACACAACTAATGCAACTCTGCAATTCATGTTCTACATTAAGAAATCAGTCTAAATTTTATTCTCCCTGAAATGTATGAATTTCTTTGGGCTTTTGTGTCTTTGCAACAGCTGTAAGGTTTTAAAGGAGATCACTTTTTAGCGTTAAATCCCATTATCCATCATATAAGCTTCTTTGATGTAGGATGTAATCTCAAGTATCCGTATACAGACTTATAGCTTGCAGCAGTTAGCACTGCCACTTAGAAGTTATTATCATGGGCTTTACATTTTGTAACTTTCTTTTAATCTTTGAAGTGTCTCTAGGGAAGTCAGTCATGTTTCTCAATGAAAAGTTGAAACAGTAGCAACCTTCTGAATGTATTATATCGAAAAATTCTGTATTTTTAATAACATTGGTTACTTAATTGCACTTCAAGTCCTAATATAGGAGTTTCCAATTAATATAATGGGCTAATGGATTGCCCATAACAATGTGTAACTAATATTTTTTATTGCTGTGAAACACTGCCCTGAACCCAGGCAAACTATCCTGAAAAAATAGGAAAACCAAAATCTACTGCTCAGATACAGTCAAGGCACAGAGAGTCACTCACAGAAAGTTATATAACCTTTCTTGTACATAAGTGAAGACCTTGTTTATGAATCCATCAACTTTAACAGATATTATACTAGGTTACAAATATAATATCAAAATCAAATTTGGGAAGTTCATTATAAGTTATCTAGGATTGAGAACAGGTTTTAGAGGTGAATGACAGAAAGTGTATCTGGCATTTTGACCAGTCAGAAAGGAGATGAAGCTGATTTCTTTTGGTCCAAATTCTGTCAGTAATCAGAATATTGCAAGTATGAACATTAATGGGGGTCTTACAAGAATTTAGCATGCAAGATGGAAGTGTGGCTCATGACATACTTGATAAAACTATTATGGGTTAACATCTGAATTAATAAAAAATGCCTCTGTTACAAAAATACTTTGTTATATACAAGAGAACTTATAACTTTAAATTAGTATGTACTTCTATATGTTGCACAAATGTAAGTAATAATCAGATATCTACTTTTTGTGAGGTCTTTAAATTTTCTTGACCTGTAAGACAAACTATTGAACAAAGCTAAGCTGAGGTCAATATTTTTTTCAAGGGGCAATAAATCTCTGTGCTCGCTGTAACATAGTCAATTCAATCTAAAGCTTACATTAATGTACATTCCAAGCCCTGGAAAATAAAGTTGTTTCATGGGGAATTTTTCTTTCAATTTTACTGACTGTTTTAGAGATGAGGAACAAATAATTGTAATGAAAAGAAAAAAATGGGAGAATAACTATTGTGGCACTAATAGACTCGTACAGCTGTATGTTAATTAATAATTTATAGAATGTTAAACTCACTCTCCATAATGGCAAAATAGCTACAGTCCTGGTAGTTATGAATTTGACAGAGGATAAAGCTCTGACTTTGTATGTGTAATCAAGACCTGGCTTAGTTGGCTCTGGTCTCTTCCTGATACTCTCCTCCGGTAGCTTCTGAGGTTGCAAAATTAGCAACGGTTTATCTTTAGTGTACCGCTGAAAACTGCAGCAGTTCAGAAGCAGATCAGCAAGCTGCTTCACATCCTGACTGCTGGAGCAGAGCGTAACAGTCGCTGTGGAAACCTCCTAGGATGCCTCAAACTAAACTGCAAATGTATGATAGCCAAAGTAGGAGAAAAATTGTTGTTGTGTTATTTTGTTTGACTTCAGACATGGATTTCATTTTTCTAAAACCTTTTTCACTCAGATATGTGGGTTTTTCATCAAAGTGATAAACTCTGATTTGCTGCTATTCAAGAGGTTTCCAGGTTGCTTCTGCAGCTTCTGAACTCCCATCAGAGCTGACTTTTCTTCTCTGAGCTCTTAGTGATGTCACCTTGAGTTATGGTGATGTACTTCCATGCAGACTAGCAGCTTTGGTCCCATGAACTCTGAAAAACACAGAAAAGCCTCAAATGTTCCCAGACTCTATATTTAGTCGGTCACTGTTTATAGGTATGTGGTGTTTGCAAAAGAATGAAGTTTGACATTGTTCTGGCAGCAAAATAAAATAATGTAATTTTTTTTCCATCAGGTGGAAGAAATAGTTTCACTTGCTTTTGCTTGATGAGACTGAGTACAATCTGTAAAACCACTAAAGATATCTTCAAAGGAGTGATGCTGTGATGCTGGTAAGAAACTAAACCAGATTGATTTTCTGTGTTTGAAGGTACAGTAACAAAATTCTCTCTGAGAGTATCAGCAGGAAAAGGTGAAATACTTGGGAGAAAAGCTGGAACTCAATGAGTGGATGGGAACTATGATTTCATTAAATCAGTGGGGACATTGTTTTGAGACTGTTAAAGCAGCAGAGCTAACATTATGAAGATATTACCAGATGCAATTCTGTTTGGAACAGGGCTTTGCAGATTCCTGGAACTTTGCACTAGAACAGCAATGTACAATGAACAGAAATGTACAGTGTCTACCCTTTCCCAGGGAAGTTGAGTGCCTAAGTAAAATAACATGGTTATATCAATGGCCTCTTCTAGGGAGTCCAGTCTTGCTGGTTTTAGCTTGTTTTGATAAACACCCACAAAGTACTTGAAAATCTACAGTAACACATTCGGAGTTACACAATAAATGAAGAGCAAAAGAGATTATAAGAAACATTGACATGTAGAAATATGCTAGGTCAACCTTTGGGAGCTCCTGACTATGGCAGATTTATTCAGTCAAGTTTAGAGTATTAAAGGTTCCATGCATTACTGTGAGGGGGCATAGGCTTCCTCTGCCTTGGTACCCAGCACCTGCAAAGCTGAACATGTACCTTGGTCTGACAGACTACCTCCCAATGCAGGTGTTTTCCTCTGAAGTCAGAAAAATTGAGCCCAAATCCTGGTACAGGTCCCATAAGATTAATTCATTGTTCAATTAACAAGTTAAAAATACCAAGTGTCTTTCAAAAGCCTCCAGTAGTCATCTACCAATTCTATAGCACAGTCACTTATTTATATTCATCTAAGAAAAAAAAACCTAAACACATAAATAGCTGCTATACTAGTTTCTGGCAGTAAGACCTGTATGACTGAAGTCTTTTTTCAAACAAATAAATACTTATTGTATATGCACTTTTTTACATGTCCATGAGGGTATTTAGATGTGAAAACATACCTACCCAAATGAAGCCCTTAAAGAGTTAGAATAGGACTATCTCATTCAAATTCACCTTTTTGAAACTTCTTCATGTAGCATGGTTATCTAGACTTTTTCCTAATACAGACAGGCAACTTTGGATGATGCCCTACTTGTCCCATCCTATTTTAAATGCCTAAAATAATTGAAATCGTTTGCCTTCTGAAGACATTTCTGCTTATTGTCTATAGGGAGATCCTAAGCAATAGCATAACATCATCAAACTACGTGTTGTCTTCAGTACAAAAGCTGGCTTAAGAAATCCTTGTCCATCACTGTCCACTCCAGCCACACATTTATGTTTATGTGAAATTACCAAAGCCACTGTCGTGGTTTAAGCTCAGCCAGTAACTCAGAGGTGACAAAGAGAACAGCTTAGGGCTAAACATGACTGTTCAGTGAGTGGAGAAAGGCATTTCTAATCCTCTTTTGCAGAGATGTTACAGATCCAGCAACAAATATACCAATAACACAGAGACAGAGCTAGAAAGAATAAATAGTATTACCTTAAATCAGACCCACAATCCATTATCCTAACTCATTTGTTAGGATACCTCTTTTAGTTGGCTAAAATGTGATTAAATGCACATTACTGAGCATAAAATACATACAAATTAATAATTTTCTTAAAATTAACTTGTGTTTTTAAGCAAAAAATAGTAAAGTTTGTAACATTTGAAAAACTGTTAACAAATCTGTCTGGGTCTTTTCTTTCTTGATACCTGGAATTTTTATGTTTTTCACATAGATTGATGCAGGAACTTCACAATTCTGTAGGATAAAAACTAATAAAATCAGCAGGACAAGAAGAAATGAATAGCAGAACTTTTTCAGTTATAGCTTCCCTTGGGAGAAGTGGACAATGTTCCAAGTGCAATATTTTTTATTGGATTAGAAAGTGAATTATAATACAAAAGCATTTCAGGACTGACAATTGAAGCAGGAACTGCAGAACTCTGTAAAGTTATAATTGGTTTGTCGAATTAAATCAGAAAGTAAAATATTGGGTGTCACAATCTCTTCTATAGACTGGCTATTAAACAGCCATTTTTTATGGGATTCATCTTCTGATGAAATGAGATTCATCTCACCAAACTTTAAATATCTACTTTGTAGCATTCTACGTCTGAGGTAGTCTCCCTAACATCCCTTTATGTCACTTTTATATCAGATAAAAAGGTCAGTTTAGAGTCAATTCATTTGATTTATTCTGGTTGCCTATTTTGACATGAGTTGAATAGCACCCAGGAAGAACATGCTGTTTTCCAGAGATTATTAAAAAAGCTATGGAAGAAAAAAAAAAGATTAGATATTCATGTCTACATTGTGGAGCTGAGTTTGGGTACATTCATTTGCATGGTCCATAGAGCATAATTTTCATAAACATTTATTTCAGTTACTGGAGTCACTCATCAGGTGATTAATGGCTTGTTTGAAGGTAAATGGTTTATCTGAAAGAAAAGGGGATAGTGGCACAGAAAAAATGTGATTGAGTTGGTTGTTTGCTTTTCCAGTCTTCTGAAAGCATTTAAAGTATTTCTACTCTCATTTAAAATTAACTGCAAAAATTCTCTAGCTGTAAAGTTGTATGTATTTATTCACTAGGCTTCATTGCTTGCATAAGACAAACAGGCTTTGAGATAATACTACAAGAGCAATTTCAGGGTTTCGAAATACAATGAGAATCACAAGAAGCCACAGTTGTGGGGTAACATCTTTCATTAGATCACGTAATAAAGTTGGAAAGGGAAGCCAAGTTTCCAACATACCATGTTGCCATATGCCTGCCTTCTTTTTTGTTCATATTGTGTCATCTCTGGTAGACAACAAGAGTCTAGAACTGGGGACACTGAGCACATGAAGGACACCTTTTAATTGCTTACACAGGGAAGAATATTATGATCACAGGCCTTGAGATGAAAATCAGAACTTTTCTTGTTGTGAACAATGTTTAGGATATCCCTTTACTTAAACATCTGGGGGTTTTTTTGTGTATTTATTAGGTGAGAATTGTGTGCTTTTTGTTTCACACATTAAGCAGCTGTGTCTTCAAGCTTTGGACTAAAACAAGTTACTGATTTTACGAACAGAACTGGAATGTTAGGTACAAAGATTTCACAATTTCCTCATACAATATGTTTTCTTAGATATTGTGGCTCCTGCAGGCAGTTTAAGTATGTAGCCTCTTGATATAAATGTCTATACATCATGACAAAATGACGTAGGAATTTTACAGAACACATTGAAAAAGCAGTGGCTGCACTCAGAAAAGAAGAAACAAGCTGCAAAGAGCTATCAGAAGGAAGAATTTTATTGAGTTTCTTCATTTCTATAAAAAGACATTGAGATTTATTTGTATGGTTTCATGTATGTTTAATTAATTTTCTCCACAAAAGGCAAATCCTAAGGTGATTTTCCTTTGAAACCAATGGGATTTGCTGCACAAATTAGTACTGCACAGAATTTAGTAGTGCCATAATCAGTCCGTGGGCTTTTGGTTCTTTGTGGATAGTCACAGGTTGATGTGTCTCATTCCTGCAGTTCCTGGTGACCTGTTAGGCTTCTGGTTTCCTGAATATCTCACCAAACGTCTGCTTGATGGCTGCTTCAGCTCTTCAGTCACCACATATGGGTTTCTGTGTGCCATCTTACCCTACCATGCCCAGATTTCTCTTGGGATGGTTAGGCCTTTCACCTGCCTAAGGATCTGAATCTGACATGCAGCCTTGAGAGGAAGTTTCACAGGAGAGTTCCTTGAGCCAGCAGTAACTCTTGATGAAGACCAGCTTTTTAGGGGTTGTTACCTTTGCGCTTGAAAGAGAGGGAATAACTGAAGAACACTTCAGATACACTCAGCTATTTGATGGTGATCAGGACAAAGCAAATCACAGAATCACAGAATCCCAAGGGTTGGAAGGGACCTCAAAAGATCATCTAGTCCAACCCCCCTGCAAAAGCAGGG
>JAVHNC010029275.1:0-12024 GCA_034782935.1 Micropsitta keiensis | reverse complement strand
CCTGTCTCTACAGGTGTTGAGACGAGCAGTTCTCAAATGAAAAAAAAAAAACAAAACAAAAAAAACCCAACCAAAAAAAAACCTGAAAAAAAAAACAGAGTGAAGAAAAAAAGGAAAACAAAACGATGACAAATGAGTTTACCTAGTAACCATTTGGAAACACTACCTCCTGTCTCCATTTAACTATAAAAGGAAATATGTTGTTTATTCCTTCTCTAATCACAAGGTTTTGATGAACATACCGTAAGAGTACATTCAGAGCTACTCATCATCAAGAAGTTCTAAGATTTAGGTTACGTGTGTGTTTGAGTATCTTAGCCATAGAAACCTCAGAAACTGCTCTTAAAGTGCAAAATGCCTTTCTTTAGTATGCACAGGCATAACACAGATAATCCTTTATCTCTGGCAAAGCTGCTGGGGTTTTGCCAAGGGCATGTTTAGTAGTGCGTGGATTCTGAGGCTGCTGCATGACATTGCTGTTGAAGGTGCACAGACACCATGGCGATGGGAGTGATATAGGTGCTTAGACGGATAGATGGATGGATGGATTTTTTCTTTACGTACTCGCCAGCATTTTGATTCAACCAGTCCAACCTGATTTTCCAGATTATTTAAGTGAGGAGGCTCAAATCCATCTGTTTGAGAAATCCTGGCAAGCAATCAAGCCCCCTGCAATTCTCCTCCACTGCCATCTCAAAATTAAAGGTAAACACATAGCACTTCTCATTTAAATATGGAGCATCTGATACAGCCTTGATTTTGATTTCTCTGTCCTCTTTTTTTTTTTTCCCTCAGTTGCTGGAGAATGAAAACAACAGTTGAAGGAACTGCAGTCAGTAGAAAGGTTTCTCTGGCAAGGAGGCCAAACTAAATAATGACACCCAAAGCAAAAACATGCTTCACTGAAACTAAACTTTAGTCAATTCACTCTCTGAAACAAAGGATTTTTTGTAATTTCAAAAGCGAACATTGTACTTTACTCTGGCAGCCATTTGTATGTTTTTCAATGATCTGATTATGTATAAATCCCAATTTAGCATGCCTTTCAGCACCTAAATCCTATGAGTGATTTCAAAACATTAATGAAGTTTTCTATAGACTACAGCTGCGCTTCTCTTCCTCCTTTTTTTGAAATGCAAGCTTTAGTGACAGTGTTTTGATGTGCCTCATTTGTTGATGTGTATTTTCTTTCCTTTTTTCTAATTACTTTGTAAATATTTATAATAGATACGAGATCTGTTTCGCATTCACACAGCAAGTCAATGCTTTTCCCTTCATTCCTGTCCTCTTCATTCCTGTCCTCTTCAATTGCTGTGCTTTCATGTGCGCTTTCAGACCTTTGATGGAACCTGTACTCCTTAGGAACGCAGTCATCAACACGATCTAAAATTTAGCATAAGAGCAGTTCAAAGGTTGCTCACTCAGGGGATAACGTCTCAGCTCCTGCTCGGAGTGTGAATAATCAAGCAGTTTGCAAGATTGTCTAGATTTCATTCCTAGCTTTGCTCCTTCTTTGTCTCCATGTCTTTACAATTTGTAAAACATCTCCACTCTCTGTTTGCAGGATTGTACATCTCCTTTACTCTGGCCTGAAGGGGTACTGTAAATCTATCCCTCTCAGAATGATTTAAAATTCTGCAGGTGAAACTGCCTCCTCTTTGCCTTCTCCCAGGTTCTCTGTTCAGGCTTGATGCCTGAGAACAGGAGTAAAGACAAGAACCAAATGAGAACGCCTCATGGGTACACTGTATGGCTTGGGATAGCTGCATTCTTCCAGTGTCAAGTGCTTCCTACTGTTAGCAGGGGCTAAGAGGGCAGTGGGTACAATACTTGGTATTCCAAACGGCTCTCTAAAAATACTTGCATATATCTGAATAACACTTTAAAAAGAAATACAGATAGGATCAACAGGAACCTATTCAATTCTAAGCAACTTTTCTATAGAGCATCTGTGTCCCAGAAATTGTTGTGAATTATTTATCCTTCTTTTAAAAAGAAATATATCTTTACTACTGATTCCAATGTTATTAGCAATAGAAAAACAAGTTTTGAAAATAACTCCTGAAAGCATGGAGGTAGGAAAAAACCTGTGAAAACCAGATCTTTTCCAAGCAAAGGTTTCCCTTGACTGAATCGCTATTTTCAGTTGAAAGTCTGAATTGTTGAAAATTCCTACTCAACTCTATCCCTACTTACCCTGTACTTTTCCTGTAGGAGGAAAACCAAAACCTGAGTTACTGGGAACCATTTTCCTAAAAGTAATGTTTTCTTTTACTGAACTGAGAAATCATTTGTAATAACCTGAGTACTCTTATTTCTTCAAAATAATCTCCCACCTTATACACATGAAGTAGTGTAACCACATTCCAACATAGTCATATTTATTAAAAGTTCAATGTCCCATGTATTTTAAGCAGAAGATGTTTTAGTTTAAGAAATAGTGGAAAATATTAAAAGAAATATTGTTCCAATCATTGCCCAACCTGTGCACTTAATTAATTTTACAACCAGGTGGTGAAAATGAACTTCCTCTTAATTTTAAAGCTATTTGGCTCTGCTGAATGAGGGCATGGTATGATCAATACCATGAGTCCTACTGCACAGAGTGAATCCAGCTCCTGGTGAAGCTGGTGATGGAGATTTTAGGCCTCACTCTACCAGTTTGAGCCTCATATAAAATGCACCTTCGTTTCTGCTTGCTGAACCCAAACATCTAAAAAAAACCCAATACCTGTGTTTTCAGTACCATAGGTAATCTGCCCCACTCTCTTTGCTCTGAGGAGTAAATCCTTAAGCTACTTTTCACTGATGATCTCTTTCTGATGCCTTGGCATCCTAAGCAATTTGCTAATGGTTGTTTTAGCCTCTCTTCCAGACACGAGTCTTCATTCCACAATCTCAGATAAAATAGGGTAAACTTGGGGAAATTCCAGACTAAAGGTGTTAATGGATTGCTGGATTCAAAAGCATTAACTTGGTGGAGTTATTTTAGAATTACATCCGCATAATTGAGATGCAAATTAGGTCTCTGTAGTATTAATAGATGATTAGTTAATACTCAAAATATGAAATTCATAAGCAGTTCTATATAAACTTACAAATAGATAAATTGTATTCTCTGTGCATTATTTCTACCCAATTTTTCCTCAGGTTTATTCTTTTGATAGCAATAAATATTTTTACTATTCTTCATTTATGGGTTACTGAGTTTTGAAAACACCATTCAAAGGCAAATGCAAATGTATGTGATTTTAAAGAATACTGACCTCACTCCACTGTGTTAATCCTAGTGTTAGAAATAGAAAGCGACAGAAAGTAACTGCACATCACCCAAAACCCAAGGAGAGAGAAGCAGGGCTTGGTGCTCTACGCTGTCCACATTAAATGCAAGGGACAAGAGAATGCTGTGCTTCTTTAAGGACATTCTTGCATCACTCCTGTATTGCCTATGCCCATCAGTGACTCAAAGGCAGGGTGCTCTGACTGAACAGATTTGATTAAACCTTTCTGGGAGCAGATCTATCACAATCTTGCTTCTTCATGTTGTATGATAACATCCGGCCCCAGGCAGACTTTTGATTAAAAGTTCCCCCGAAGATTTGTGGAGAAATTCTGTTTATTCCCACAACTCAGAGAGCACTGAGGTTATGTGCCCACATTTTGAAGTGCAAATTACACAAACAGCAATTTGGCAAAGATTTTTCTGGAGCTGGGAAACAGACTGGGGAGGCCTATAGATGTTTTCCATTGGATTATGGTCAGGAAAAAGGAAAAGTTCACTTTCAAAAGTTTTTTTACTTTTTTAAGTTATCAAACACAATCTTTAAAACTGGAAAGAATGAGCAAAGAGAAGGATAGAATTTGGAGCGCAGGATGATAACAGGAAAATGTTTAGAGAATCCTTTTTTAAAGAAGAACCACACACTGAGGCCACAACCAGGCTTCTGTGATATGATTTATTTTCTATTCAGCATTTGTTATATTCTTGCCTTTTCATCTTTACCTTTGTTTTAGAGACAGAAAATGAGTAAACATTTTTTTCCTTGACTTTGGAAAGTTCATTGCTTTGTTTTAGAAGAATTTGAAGAAGTATTTGCCAAGTCATTTCTGAACTGCACACCAGCAAACTGATTATTTATTACACTACTCACTGTTAAAAGCACATGTCACTTTGGCCTACTCATAATGCAAAATAGAGCTTGATTATACAAGTTCAAACTCATTTTCACTAACTTTTTCCAACTAGACCATAGGTAAGTGATGAGGAGAATTAGCTCATGAAAAATTAAAGAAGTATTTGAACTGTTAGTTCTTATGCAGTTAAGCACCAGAGGCACAGACTGAAATATTTCATTGATGGTTTGACAGGTAACACTGCAGGGGATGACTCAGGACTTCTTACTCACTCTTTGCTCAGACTGAATCATGATGATTTTTATCAAATTGAGAAGTTAGTAGAAAATGCTGACTGGATCCCTTTGATGCCAGTGTCATTCTTAAGTCCAGATTTTTCTGAATCTGATACGTGTTGGAAAATACTTGAAACAATATGGAGACATCTATATTGTTGTGCTATGATTTTCTGTGGTGCTAATCCTGCACTGCCAGTACACTGAACGACGACTGAAACTCAGGCTCTGTATGTGGGGCATTGTGCAGATCTAGCGGGATACCGAGAGTTCCTACTCTGTTTTTAGCTTCTGTGATCTTGATGGTCTGTGCCAGTATGGTAAGATAATTGACAGTAAACCACTAATACAGATTTCCTGCTGAACACAATGGTCACAAAGTGTTGTATGAGTTTCAGACTTTCTGTTTCTGCTGTCAAACCATCTCCAGGTTGAAAACCAATTGGTATGTGTATCAAATAGCAGCTCAGAACAGAAACAGAAAGGACAGCGATTTCTGTCACCTACATCAGTGAATATAAGCAAGCCACATGTGGTTGCACAACTCTTAATTTTTCCTGCTGTTTACAAAATCTTGGCATTCAGAATACCTCCCTGTGCTGTTCTCTGGGGACTGAGCAGAGCTGACTCTGCTCTTGTTGTAGGTTTCCTGATTCATCTGCCTTCATGGATCAGGGATTAATTTTTATCAGTTGCTCAAGTAAAAGATATAGATAAAGACAAAGCGATAAATGGGGTACATTTCTTCTCCCATGTTCCTGTGTAATTTGCCTGTCCTCACAGAACTCGTTTACATTAAAAGAGATCAATAACAGTATATCAGTATAAGCAGGAATTCTTTTAAGAGTCTTTATCCACAATTATAAACCAGTATTTTCCAAGTGACATATATATACTTCACCTTTGATCTCAAAACATCATGTTTAACTATAACAGTCATGTCCACTATCTGTAGCATTCTGAATGCGTGATTCTTATCTATGTGTAGAGACTAAGCAGATGAGTACACAACAGTCCTGTGAATATTCCCTTTTAAATATTTTCCATTCCCCGAAAAACTATGGGAAAAGGTGTCAAAGAGAAATTTTCAGTTAAACAATTGGCTAAAAAATCTGAAAGAAATGGATCATTTCTAATGACTCAAGCACTGAGCCATGGAACAAAACACAGAACCACTTCAATGCAATGAGTCTGTAAGTAAACATAAACCCCAAACATTCATGGGATACAGGCCATGTTTTTGTCTTAAAAAAGAAAAAAAAAGGAATATAAATAACACATCTGACATGGAAATAAACTGAAGTTGGCTGAACCTTGTTGTACCGGAGTTACTGAAACAACAAACTTACGTACCCATTTGAAGCTGTGTTAGTTTTTTGGAAGATTCTGACAAGAATTCTTATCAGTTCACAAGCAGCACTTAAAGTATGCAAAATCATGTGTTAGACTGAAAAAAAAAAGAAAAAAAAAAAAGAATCCACCAGGTTTAAATAGTAAGTTTGGATTTTCCACAAAAACTTTATTCTTTCACTAACCACTTGAACTCTAATTAAATCCAAGAGTCATCTTCTGCTGTCTTACTCCAGCAATTTCCATTTATAACCAAATCAATATTGGACTAAACATCAGAAGACTTATTCTTTGTTTCATATTCTCACTCACACCAGTTTCATAGGATTGTGGGATCACAGGACTGGAAGACCACTCCAACCCAACCTACTGCTCAAAGCAGGAGGTTGCTCAGGCCTGTGACCAGTTGTGTTTTGAAAACCTCCAAGGATAGACACTGCACAAATTCTCTGGACAGCCTGCACTCTGTCTGAGTATCCTCACAGGGGAAAAGGTTTTCATTCAATAGCTTGTGGGAAAACGTGTATATGTAAGCTGTTGTTTTTAATGTTGTTGTTGTTTTTAATTTCTCAATAAATATTTCATGAGCCATCTGCCAGTGACTGCAGAATGAGTAACAGTGGTCTAGAGCATAAGAGCTGGATTTCTCAAAATGATCTCTTAGTCACTTTTTATGCAAAACTTGCATTTTTCTAAATAATTCTAAAACTATTCTAAAAAAAAATACAATTAATAGAGAGATGTATAAAGCCCAAATACTAATAAAAACAGACAAATAACAGTTAGGGGGAGTTAAGCAGCTTCTCACACTAGAGTGGTTAAGATGTACAGCTGGAGACAGCATGTAAAAGAACATTGTCCAAAACCCAATTATTTTCCAAATTAGAGTAATTAGCTGTAGCTACTGACTGAGGAGTGGATGGGAAGGCTCTTTTGCTAAACAAAAACCCCTGCCCTGAAGGTTTACCCTTGCTGGTGCAAATCCATCTTTGACTATTATTGGCAGAGACTGTGTATGTAATGGATTGCTGGTTTTGGTATTTCTCAGAAATCTAAATACTAGTGTACAGTTCAATAATAAGACTGGAAAAGTCAGCCAGGGCCATGGGCCTAGCTGGAGCATTGATGGTTCACGCAGTTTAATTGCTACTAGTTTCTGCTTGGGCTACTCCAGTTGCTTCTGCCCAGAGGAAATCTGCTGTAGAGGCAGCAAGCCTGAAGTAGTGGGGATGCGAGGCAATTAGCATCACTTGCCTCCCGACCGGGTCCCAGACCTCTTCTATTTGTCGGTAGAAACCACATAGCCAGGTCCTTGTGGGGATCCATAAGAAAGGGAATGCAGTCTGGCTTGTTCTGTGCTCTTCTGCCAGGGATCATGTAGACTTGAATTCCTCCCAGAAACACCTTTAGCTGAAGCATGCAAGCCAGAAGCTTTACTGCGCCAGGCCCCTGGGGAGTCAACAGAGAAAAAAAGACATATCTGGAAGCTGATTCAGCATCCAGTGTCTGCATCTCCCTGCTGACTGCTGGCAGCATTTAGGTCACCTTCACATCTAATGGAGCTGTCTCAGATACTTTTAAAATTACTCAGGGTTAATTTGGGCTACAATTAGTCAAGAAACATTGTGAAGAAAATCTCATGATAACTCCAGATTAGATGGGACTATTTGAAGGGTTCTGGACATTCTGGCACGAAGCACACACGTGGTTATGAAACAATAAATGCAGTTTATCAGACCTACCAGAATGACCATGCATGTGCATTCAGATATATTGTGTGGTGTGAGCAGAACCCAGCATTTCTGGTCTGCATTAAATGAATGACTGAACAAAACTGAGCTGAATGACTATACATAAAGCAGTGCATGCTTTCCTTGAACTTAAGAGAGATGTGAGGCATTCATTATCTTCTGCTGCACCCAGGTTCAATAGTTTAGCTAATTATGTGGTCTGCATCTTTCCAGCAATTACTGTTTCATATGACAGCACTACTGAGCTGGGTTTCAAGCTCCTGAATGTACAGCTAAACAGAAATGTTAGACCATTTTTCCTGTTCATGTTTGACCAGTTGAGGAACACCACCTTTTCTATACTGATATTACAGGTTTATTTCACATTACTTGTCTAGTTTTCTGTTGTGGCTCTCTCTTATCCTGCACATACTAAAGAATTTATGAACTAAAATATGAAAACAGTGAATTAAAGTGCACTGGATTATCCAGACCAACTCTTTTGGCATAGCATGGTGAGCAATATGCTATCCAGTTACATTGCACAGCCTCCCCTAGCAAATCTTTTACCATCTCCATATGAGTCTGTCCAAAAGGTATCAATCATTCAGTCCATCCACTCTTTTTCCGGTCAGTCAAGGCCTGGGAAAACAGGTGCATCTTCCAGTTAATCCTGAAAGTCATATATCTTAGCTGTAAATATCAAGAAACATAGAAACATAGAAATGGCTTGTGAAGTCTGAGATGGTAGTCCATTCATCTTTTGAATTGCTGGGGACACTACTGTCATAAACACAGCTAACAATTAGCATCCATTGTTATGTACAAGAAGCCATAAACTGAAGTGGAAGAATAAAGGTCTGTTTTGCATGTTGTAAAAACTGGTGTGACGAAGGAAACCTGCTGTGACCACTTGAACCCCTAGGCTAGATGAGACTGGAAATTGCAGATATTTCATTGTCATTGGTTTCACATTTTTCAGGGTGGTAGATGTATGGAGGAATTCCCATTGCCCATGGCTATTCCCCATGCTGAGGTCAGGAAAGATAAAGAAATTCCATTCCTTGGGAGCTATCTTTCTAGTTTCCTTCATGTGTTCAGCACTTCTCCCCAGTGCTTTACGACATTTTTGTCACTATTGCACAAGTTTGCTGCAGGTAGGATAAAAAATTCTCTCTTCAGGGAATTCCCTCAGATAAATCTCTCACAGGGTGTGTCAATACCGTTTTTTTGCAGGCACTGAGTTCTGCCCAGTCTCTAAGAAACCCAAAGGCCATGTGCATCCCACTAACACAATGTGAAGCCCAGGCTAACTGGCCTTATTACTGGAGCTCTCTAACACTGCCTTCAGATGGCTTCCAGATGTCTGAAAATCAGCCTTCTAAGTGTGAGCTAGTCACCAAGGCTTCTTTTATAGTTAGTGTAGGAGAAAATAAACACCACCAGAGGCAAATTGTATGACCTATCTTAGATACCTATCTTAGGATAAGATGAATCACCTTCTGGAGGTGTCTCTTTCTCTACATCTACTATATACAGAAAGGCCAACATGTCTTGCTCAGACTTAAATTCTCATTTAAAAAAAAAAAAAACAACTGAAAAAACCCCACAGGCCGAGAGCTTTAGACAACCATTTGTCCCAGGAACTTGGACTTCAATGAAACATCAAATCATGTGGTACTTGTCATGTGAGTTAGCAATGCTGTGATCCTAATATTAGGTCTTAACCTTGGTTTTAAAGTCTTCCAAGAAACTTCTTTAAATTTGTTTACAACAAGGTGTCTACACAGTCACCCTAAAAATCAGACTCATCTTCTGTTCATTTTGCAAGCATGCAAGTAGTAGCCTGAGGCTTGGACAAACCATGACCTCCCAGATCTGCCAGGGCAAGCATGCCTCCCTATGCCTGGCATGTTTACTTCTCTCCCCTCTCACCCAGCTTCCTCCACATAAGGAATTCAGGCAGGACAAGTTCAGTCAGTCCTTGAGGGAATAATATAAATGGAAAGATCTCAGATCCTGGCTTTTCAAGACTGGTCTTAATTATTATGTATAGTATGTATGTATGCACAGTGTCCTCTTTGAGCTGGTGCTGTTAGAAGTTTTGACCTCCTCATTAAAGGTTTCGTTCTGTATTCTTACAGTCTTGAAGAATTTAAACTGCTTACCTTTGTTTCTGTGGTGACTATATGAAATCGTCGGGTTTGCTTGCTGGTCTAAGAGCTTGGGCTAAATGTGCTACAAAGTTTGTTTTGGAAGTCCAGATAACAGAGCAACTAGAAATCAAACAGATGTCAGAGTTGATGTTTATTAAACAATTGTGACAATGAGATACACCCTCTTCTGAAGTACAGATTATGTCCATTGTTTCAATTGTTACATCATATAATAAACCTAGGCTTTCATAGTCACTTATGAGAATGGCTAGAATTGTTTCAGTCCCACTATACATATTTTTTAAAACTATGCAATACATATGAGTTTCATTTTTCTTGATAGTTATGCTTTCTGAGGCCAATATATTAATCAACAGCACATTTGTATTTTATACCTGTACACACATGTGTACATACTGTGTATATACAGCAATACAGAAACATAAACACAGATCACTTGACCCAAAGGTAACCATTAAGAAGAGTTTGTCCAAAGTATGCAACAACACAGCAGTTCCAAACTGGAAAGGCTGGTTTTGTACTACTTAAGTTAGGCGTCTATTCACCATAACCTTCATCTTTGTCAAAGGAGACATGTAGCTCCGGAGGGTGATTTGGCTTACTCCAGAATTAAGTTGTACTCTGTCAATGTTTGTTTCTTTTCACTGAAGGGAGGCCAAGGTATTCAAAGTGTTGCACTCTCAGAAACACCTTAGATTAGCTGAATGTAGGGTGGTTTTGTATTTATTTGAGACAGAACAGTACTGAGCTTCTCAAAACACATGGCCTAAGAGTGTAGGAATCTACATGAGTGATTCTACAATCTTGCTGAAGTCATCTGAGATCTAGTCAGTTCAGGTCACTCTCAAGAAGACACTTACATCTGGTCATCTTAACTGTTTTAATTAGAAAATTAGATACATAGCTTGCTCATATACACAATAGGCAACAAAATCTAGGATGACCTAAATCCTTTCCTAAATCTGGTGGCTTGAGGTTCAAAAGGCTTCACAAGGCCTTTTCACAAAATCTAGCCCCATAAATAAGAAAAAAAGAAGTTTAAGAAGTCTGAAAAGGCCAGGAAGATTTTGTAGTTTTAGTCCATAGCAGAGTGGTTAAATTACCTGACCACTTAGAAAGACTTAGATTTGGGTCTCACCACTGGTATTTGATTCACGTTGAGCTCCCAAAAGTATTTTAGTGCCAAGCTAACAGCTGTTCTAACAGAATAGGTCTTTCATTATTTCCCATTTAAGCTCTTCTGGTTTCTCTTGAACAATTAAAAAATCATGGGATGTAGGAAAACAATAACCCTAAATAAGAGGATTGCACCTCGAAAATGGTTGGACAGAAGTTATTCAAGCTTGTTGCTATGTAACCAGTCAGAACACGGACAATGAAAAATCTCTGTGAACTGAGACATATCAGCACTGACTGATTTCTAAACAATGTGTTATTCCTAGAACAAACTCCTATTATTTAAATAATTATATTCTGCTGTCTGCTCAGTGATTTAAAAAAACCTTCCCCTGATGACTGTATCTAAATCTTCTGCTGTCTAGCTGGCTTTACAAATCTGTCTCTTTAAAATACAAGGTCTATGTTCATAAGTCACTTTGAAATTTTTATGACAGTTTTTGCTGACCAAAATTAAAGTATCGCGGGATCAAGTTTGAATTTCTGTGGTTTCCTTTCTTGTTCTCTTCTTTGCCTCCCTACCCTTCTGTAATTGAGATTGGTAATCCACTATGTCCAGTGAGAATAATCAAATACAATATTACGGTAGTTTTAGTCCAATGTACAGGACAGTTACCTCAGATAAGTAATTCCCTCATTAAGGTCTCTTCTCCATTTAATATTTAGATGTTAACATAAGTACTACTAGCAACTGCCTAAGGAGTGATAGAGAAGGTTCGTCATAAAATAGTGAGTAGTACATTGATGGCAGGTCCTTAGACAGATGTGTGAAATGGCAGGACAGGACAGCATTCCAAAACTAAGTGATATAACAACAAACCTCATTGAAAAAAGGACTTTCTGATTTTTATTAACTGTGAAATTTTTCTGTTTCATTCCTACACAAAGTAAGAACACTTTCTTAAATCTCAGGAAAGTTGTGTAGAGGAACTTGCAGTTCTCAGGACTTAGGCACATAGCGCAGATTCCCATGAATCCTACAGTCTCTTTCACAAAACCTTTGACTTCTCCCTACATGACATGAATTTCAAAACCACATGGAATACAGCAGTTTGTTGTTTCGGTTGACTGGTTGGGGTTTTTCCAGCAAATAAAGCAAGGTAGGTTATTAATACAAATAAACCAGTTTTACTGTTTTAACTTAGTTCCTCACTTCCTTGAATGATCACGTTAGAAAGCAGA
>JAVHNC010027844.1:4333-14968 GCA_034782935.1 Micropsitta keiensis | reverse complement strand
CCGATCTTGCATGTCTTGAAGTGGGTGTGGAAAAATGGCTCTTGTGGGTGTGAGGATGTGGTAAGCCTTTTTTTTAACTTTTTCAAGTAAGCAATCAAACAAAAAAATCCTCTGTGCATTGTGGTTTATTCTGAAACTGCTGAGAAAATCTGGATTGTTTCTGTCTTTGGCTGTTAAACTTGATTGATATAGCCAAGCAGAAGAAAATACAGCAGTAAAGTGTTTTAAAAGTACTGTTCTCTTTCTCTCTGTTATTTTCCAAACTACTTTCTTCCTTTCTGACTATACTACTCATTAGACTGTATTTCAAAGACCACTAATCAGGCTAAGTGCCCATGGCTTGCTGGGAGAGACGTGGTTTAGGAAGCACACAGTGCACAACCCCATTTTAACAGTGAAATGAGGTTGGGCATTCCAGGGGTAAGCACTTCCAGGACTCCTAGATGGAAAAAATACATGCATTTCTTGAAATGCTGATTGCAGCACACTTGCACAAGGCTTTCTGGAAGGCAAGAATGCAAGCCTGGAACGGCTATTTGTCTTTCACAGCTGTTACTTCTCAAATCGGACAGTATAAGGATTAGATATGATATTAAAGAAAGAGCAATGGGGAGTAGAGACCTAACTTTGGCCATCAACCCCCTGTTCTCTGACCTTACTGCAGCTGACTGCTGCTGTACTGTCATTCATTCAGCCCTTTCAGTTCTCTGTACCAGCAGGTGCCAGTCCAAGATCAAAAGAAATCACAGCAAGTATACCTTTTCTGCACTTACTAGAAACATAGAGAGGTATCAGGGCTGTAAAGAAATGTGAATAAAACCAGATTTTTTAGCTTTCTTCCTGCAACTTATATTGTGTTTCAAGGTATTTTAGAGAAGCACACACAGAGAAAAGGATGACCTTCAGCTAGATACCACTCAGTCCTTTGCTTGCAGAAACAAATGGAACAAGGGGTTGCTTGTTGGTAGCTGTTTGCTTATCCAGTCACTGTCAAGACCTGTTTGGACTGCCCTGTCCTATTGAAGTAGCCGTGTGCTTGTAGGGCAAAATAGTATTAATCTTTATCACTTCTAGAGTGCTTAGCATTTACTAGAGCTTCACAAATATGAACTGAACTACAGCCATAACACTGATATGTGAAGTAGTGAGCTGACAGCAAAGTAAGATAGCAAATGCTGCCTTCCCCCTCCTACAGATTGATCACACAACCTCACTCAGACCAACTGTGTCAAGTTTCCATGATTGTAAATCTAGACAGTGGTCTGAATGAAGTGCAAAGATTTTATTTATGTTTTGGGTTGTTTTTATTTTTTTTTTTTTTATTTTTTTTTTTAAAGTCCATTTGGAGAAACAGCAGAAACATCACTTTCTGTAGACAAAATGACCTTGAAAAACAGAAGCCTGACAGTGGCAGAGGAATATGCCTCTCAAAGAGATTGCAGGAACAAATCAACCACAAATGAAACAGAATTGAAAAGCAGGAAGGATGATAAGGGTAGACTTATACCAAAAACTACATGGAGACAGTGACCTCCATGTGCTGCAGATGGGGCTCTGCAAAGTTCCTCAGTGACCACATCTGTCATCACCCAGTTCTTCCAGGGCATTATCTGAGAGTCTGGCTGCTCAATGTGATTGTCTTAGGGCAGGGGCAGTGATAGCCCTGAAGACTGTGATGGGGGTAGAGAAACTGTCCCCATGTATGACAGAGACTGAATCATCTGATGAGAGCAAATACCCTCTGGAGGGTGTTACTTGAGGCAAGCAATGTAAGATAGATTCTTCAGCCCTCCCTCAGTAGATTCACATCTGTCGAAGCAAGATGCTTATTCTACTCTGGTAATATGTTAGTTAAGTGCATTGGAAAGACATCTCAGTATTAAACTACTTAGTTATATCTGTAAAATTGAAAACTGGAAGCTGTCTCAGGTGACATGTTTCTGTTTTCATGACCTAATTCATAGTAGTTATGCCCATAAATGACCTCTCAAAGTATGTAAAAGGAGAGACAACTAGCTTAAATTCTGTGTCTTATTACTGATTACAATAGCTATTTGATCATTGTCTTTAAACTGAAAACTTATTAAAGGCTTCTTCTTTCCTTAATTTTCAAGGTCTTCTATTTTCAAAGCTTTGCTGTAAGATCTTTTGACTAAGGTATCTCCAGTAGCTCTGAGGTAAGCACTTTGGATGCAGAACAAGGTTGATATTAATATTACTGAAGTGCAGACTTAAAATTGTTCTCCTCATTTCTATAATATTGAACTCTGCTGCAAGAAAAGCAAAGCTTTTTATTGCTAAGCATAAGTAAAGGTGTGCTGTTCAGTAAAACAGGCTGCCTATCAATCACAAAAACCAGAAGCCGAACATCTGTACTTTGCTAGGATTGAGGCTTAATCTGACTCCACTAAGAATGTCTAAGTAAGCCTTCTTTAGTTTATTTGTTTGCACTGCAAATGGAATATTCCTGTGTCAACTTAATCAAGCTTTCTATAAGTAAATGCAGGATTCATCAAGTAGTCATCAGGATCTGGCAGACATTAAGTCCCATGCCAGGCTCCTTGTGAAATTAATTACCAGTACCTTAGGACTTTCCAGACAGGAGTTTGCTTCTGTTTTCTCTCATAGCAGGGCTGGACTGATAGGAAGTGAACAAGCAATAGCTTTTTATCTAAATCTCTGAGCTGGTGTGCTGGCATGCAAGGGAATAGTCTTTGCTCAAATCAAACAAGCAGGCCAATTAAACTGGTAGATTTTCCTCTTTAGAAAAGCTGTTCCCATACCTCTTTCTCTAAGTCACAAGGCTGTAATCTAAATGAGATAAGACCAGCTCCTCAGTGGGTTTGCCTTTCCTGTTGAGATATTGATATGTTGCTGCTGCAAAAGCATGGGAAACCAGGTCATTTTTTAGCTAATTTTTGTCTTTAGCAGTTAAGACCCTCTCATGTAAGGTCATTTCACTTGACTTGCTGGAGCATGCAATAGCTCCCTGGTAAGTTCTGTGAGGGAAATACAGTTATCTGATAACATGAGCTGTATCATAAGATTTAATGCTATGCTTAAAACCTTAATCCTCAAGTTAAGTTATTATGTGGAAATCTCAGCTCATTAAAATAATAAATATTAGCTTTGTCAGATGTCACTGCTGTGGAGGAAGGCTTGAAAATGCATACCCAAAACCTCACAAACCATGAAATAAACACAAATAATTCAGACTATTTAATATATATATATATTAAAAAATATAAAACATCAGACCCAAATTTCCATAGTAACAATGCATGCCCTATTTTATTTGTGTGTGCTTTCATTTTTAAAGTAACCTCTGGAAAACCATTGATGCCTGTGCCTGAAAACATCAAACACTTTTCTGTTAATTGCAGACTAGTAGGAGTATCACACGATTTCTTATATTGGTATTGCTAGTGTTTATAAAGGGGTGAGGTGTTGCACTTTGGAAAGACAAGCATGAACCAAAAAAAAAAAGTCCTATTTTCTTTTTTATTCTTACACTTAAAAAAACGGTTTAATTTCTGGATTTAGTTAGACTTTGTTCTCAAAACAGTCATGGGCACTTTAATCTCTGCCCAAATCCCTTTCTTATCCTGCAAAGACCTTTTGCAATTTAAGACTTTTTCCACTTTTGAAAAGCATTTATTCTTGTTCTGCATGGATACTTCTTTTAGGTGGACATAGGAATGTATTTCTAGCTCTGTGTCTTTTTACAAGGAAGCCTAGATGAGGGGAGAGCAACTGTAATAAGAGGCAGATGAGGATTTCAGGTGAGCAGCAGGAAGACAAGAACACAAATCTGTTCTCACCTAAAGAGCCCTAAAAGCAATAATGTAAGAAGGAAAAAAGAGAAGAAGAAGGAGGCAATGCCGAACAGCCAGCAATGGTTTCAGCAGCACGATCATTCTAAGGAGAGTTTCTCTTATATTTTTATGAGAATTCCAACATTTCGAACCAGAAGGTAAAAAGCACGAGTGCTCCAATGCCTGTTTCCCTGAAATCACACTGATCCCTCTGCTCTTGGCATTTTAAAGTCTCCATAGGTAGAGCTGCAAGACTCTACTTTGCCCAAACCTGTACTGCTGCTGTAAGCTGCTCAGTCGCGAGCTCTCCATGTAGTTTAACTCCATGCCACAGGTTTCCAGGAGTAATAGGGGGGACCCTTGGGAGCCAGAAAGAGATAGGAAATATCTGTCTGTCCCTAAAGCCTTCAGAGTGTCCAGAGACACCTTAACAGCGGAGCTGCTGCCCTTACAGCCTGAGCCTGCACGCATGGCAGCAGGAGGGACCGGAGGGGCTCTCCATACACTGCGAGCCAGCTAAAGCACGGATGCGACGTGCCTGGGCAGGCTGCTGCAGACATGCACAGGCTCTGCAGGAGGCAGCTGCAGGGATGGGAGGCAGCCAGGCTGAGGAGCACGCTGTGCTCACAGGCACTGCTGTGGATGGAACGGTACCTGTGAAAGCCACTGCTCCATGGGGCCGCAGCCGTCGCACAGGGGATGCATTCCTACATCTGGGCACTGAGGCGACCGGGATGGGCAGACTGCGATAACCACTCCTTGCTCCCCAGCCATGGGCTTCCAGCCCGTGCTCTGGTGCCTGGCTTGGAAGAGAAGACAAATTGCTGCTGTTCCTGGGCACTTTGCAGAGACAGGGGAAATTAGAAGAGCCCAAAGAAAGGAGCTGAACTGCCCCCAACCAGAAACCAGAGGTGGCAAAAGTATCTTTGCTCCAGCCCTTTCTGTGTTTCACACCTAGAGCTGTTAGCTCAGGCCATGAACTGGTTAAGGAAAGCAGCAGCACTTAGAACGGTTTCTGTGCCGTGCGTGGCATTAGCTTTAGGAGAGTCAGCCTGTCCACAGAGACACAAGACATCCCTGTGGCAGAGCAGATGCGTGGTTTATACAGAACACACACTAGAAGTTCACACCTCATGTATGGATGAAGGCTGAGGGTGCTGAAATCCATCAGAATTTCATGAGGATGGTAGGAAAAACCTCAGTAAGAAACGACACTGCTTTGACAGTCTGAGAAGGAGGCAGAGGTCTCCTCCAGCCTCCAGCACTTCCCTGAGTAAGGACCCTGACACCGCACTCGCTGCTGCCCACTTGTTCTTGTGCAAACAACTTCTCAGCTACTGCATTAATAAACTAGACAATCAGATGTTGCCAGAAGCCACACAGCATGGGACAGACAAGCTCTGTGACACTGCTGGGATCAGTGCCAGCCGCATCTGAACACCCGATCCATGCCTGAGAGTTGTGTTGTGGTGAAAACACAAGCAAACAGAGTACCAGACATGAAGGTGACACCTTAATGGCACTTAACATCCCCTGGCATGGTCACAGTGAGAGTGTCACCAGGTTGGTCATTGCTAATACACAGCTGGATTGCCGGAGGGCTCATTACTCAGATGCAGCTCCAGGCATACCCTGTGTGGCCACAAAGTGGCTGTGAAACATCTCTTGACCCCCTCGTTAGCAGTTTTTGAGCTTCTCCTGTTGTACATGGTGATGTTTGTGAATGCTGCTTATATTTTTATGATGATGTTCTGAAGTAAGGCTAGAACACCAAAGCTCTGAACTTTACAGTGAGAAAACACAGACTGAAATAACTTTAAATCTCCTTCTCCAGACCCCTTTACATCCTACCTTGTCTATGATAACAGCAGACTCTCTGATCTTCCTTCAAGCTTTCACACAAATTGTTAAAGCTATTTTTTTCCCTTTTGACCTGATTGTGACACTTCCAGCTTTGAAACATTATTTATGCTGCTGTCTTCTCTCCGTTCTCTTCTCTTCCATGCTACCGCCTCCAAAGGCCCACACAATTCTCTTATTCCTTAATCCCTCTGACATGCTTCCAAATGCCCTCACTCCTTTGCAGGTGCTTCCCAGTCTTTTCTGACAGCTTAGACAAGAGTTGGCTGCTATAGTTCCCATTATTTGCAAGATTTTACAGTGTTTGGGGTCAGATCTGGACAAGCAGAAAAAATGCCTTGCATTGTGTAATAGTTTTTTTATGAAGATTTTTCTAAAGCTTCCTGTGAAACTTTTTTCTTCATGAAAAGGAAAATATGGAAACAAAAATGAAACATATGCTGATTGTGGAAAGGCTGGGTAGAAGCCTGTTGGAGAGCGATGGTGTCCTGGGATCCACACAAACTTCACCTTTGCCTGGAATGTGTCTTTTGAGGTTTGTTTATCATTGTCATGAACTGCATTTGAAACAAAAAAGTGCCAAAATTATCATCCCACACTTACTTAGATCTCATGATCACCATCTAGAGAAAAAGCTTTTTCTACCATATGTGAAAACAAAGCATGGTTGAGAAAGATTATTTTTGACAGAAAGAATACGGTCACTAGTTAGACACCTAGTAAAACTGCAATAGCTGTCTGTTCCAGAAACCCTTTCCTTTCAAACCATGAGGTGCTTTGGTTGGAATGGTGTGATACTATCTCTTCTAATATAATGAAGAATAAGTAAAAAAAAAATGAAAAGAGAATGATTTTTTTTTATATGTTGTCAAAGTTTGTCTATGCATCACCATGACCTTTTCTCTTTCTACCTACCGAACATGAAATGAAAGGCTTTGCTTTAAGGGACCAGCTTCACAGGCACCCTACTGGTGAAGTAGAAGGTGTGCACCTAAGTCAGTGGATTGGATCCCAATTTTTTGCTGAAAGTCATATCATACCTGATTGATTCCCTTTGGCTGCATGATTCTCCATGGGAGACATATGTTTCTGGAATTACAACAAACTAAGTTACCTAGACATACATGCTCACAAAGTGTGCCTGCTTCTACAAAGTGAAAAAGCTTTGACCAATAGTAATACCACTAGAATTTAAGGTTCACTTTATTTCATTGATGAACTTTTAGGTGTCTCCTGCAGTAATGGTTTTGTAAACTGTAATCATCTACATCGCTTACTCAGGATTTACAAGAGAGACTAATGTTGCTTAATTTTTCAGACTGCTGCAGGGATAAATAGTTGGTGTTGAAGAAGCAAATCAAGATCTTCATGGAGAAGAAAATAAAAAGAAGAAAAAAAAAAAAAAAAAAGAATGGTGCGTGGGTTTTATAGCCAGCAAGGCATTTTTCTGAAGTGCCTGTAAAAGTACGTGGTGTGACGTGACTGTTTTATAAAAGAGGAAAAGGTGATGTGTGGGCTCCATTACATAATATTATTGCAGAGCTTAATCAGCAAAAGGGCACAAGGGAAAAAGGATATCATGGAAATCAGTTCACATCGTATACCACTTTATAAAATCAAAAATTACAGTGTTTGCTCAAAACCTCGTCTATAACAGGATTAACTACCAAGGAAATTAAAAACTACGTAAGAGGAAAAGCTGAAGAGATAATCCAGGATGATCCAGAGTATTTTGAAGATATCTCTGTACTGTTAGCAAGCTTGTCATTAAGTCTAGCAATTTAATGAGCTACGTTGTCCATTGGCACAATTAGGTACAGTTCCATGTACACACTTGATATGTTTTTTAATTTGAGGTAGATCTAAGAATGATATATGTAAGTGTTGTGCAGTGTACTCCTGTTGAAGGCAGTATATCTGTATTGATTAAAAAGCCAGGGATGTGGTTCATAAACCATTACTATTAGGGATGTCTGAAGCAAGTGTCTGAAATCCTGCTTTGTATTCTCAGTGACGTATAGCTCTGACTTGTTTCTGCAGCTCCATCTTTCTGTTGGTGTTTGGTGTTGTCAGACATTTTGACACATTCAACTTTCTTTATTGCCTGAAAGACAATGTAATAGTAAAATAAGAATAAAATGAGCCAGTTGTCTTCACAAGAAAAATACTTTAGGAAAGGTGCTGTAATTTTCTTGATAGCTAAGTTTTACCTATTGAATTTGCATGAATATCCTTGAGGAGTTCTATGAATGTATGAACATAGAGAAGACAATTTTGGTCCATCTTCATGTCACAGGTCACACTAGGAGCAGCATGTAAATAAGAGCTGATTCTTGACTAGTTTCTTATCATGTGTTCCGTTACAGTTAGTCTGATGTGATAGGAATGTGTTACAAAAGTCAATGAGCGATTGCTGCCCTTCCCTCTGTGTTTTGTTTGCTTTTTATTACTTCCTACTCCTGGAGCTCTCCTGAAACAAACTCAATGCTATCCTTTTTATCTCTCCTTGAAGTTTGTTGTGCCAATCAGTCTCTTCTTTCCATGGATAATAACCACTTACTTTCTTAATATATTAACTTGTGCTTCACTTTGGGCTTGTCTTGCTTCAGCCTGTTCCCTTTGCAACTCAGCATATGTCCCTTCCACTAAATGTGAAACGGGTACAATCAGCTCTATGGTTTATAATGTCCTAATTATTGTACTCACAGGTTACTGGGTTATAACAGTATGCCAGAGGATCAATGAATCTTTTAAGTAAAATGAGGAGATTCATCTTTATGAGATCTAATTAGAACGTGAAGTTGATAAAGATGAGGGGGAGGGGAGGGGGAAGAGAGAAAAAGCCAGTAATTAAGTCTGATACCTTCAAAAGCTGTCAAAGGAAGTCATCTACTTTCTTTCTTAGTACTAGCTGGACTTCCCCAAGAGGTGTGGGGATCTTTGTGAAAGCATCTTGGGAGCTGGAAGTTCCCAAGTGGCAGTTCCTTGGGGAAGTCAAGGATTTACAGATGTACATAGTTGTGACAAATCAGCAGGAGGGACAGAAAAAGCCAGAGAAACAGTAAGAATCTTGAATGTTTGATTGCATGGTGTTGGTGGGCTAAACAGGCACTGAGAAAACAATGGAAGTATGTTTGCTGATGCCTTCTCTGGTAATGCTTCCTGGGCATCATGCGCCAGAGGAGGGGAATCTTACCTATTGACATGCCTGTGCTGGAGAGCTGGAAGTAGAGACAACTTGTAGGGCAAAGAAACCCACATAGCTTCTGTTAGAAGCTGTAGACAATAGACTTTTACTGATACCATATACAATGGGACCTCTATATTTTTATGGGGGCTTTCTGTTGGGATTTTGAAACATTCTGAAACACTGGGAAAAATAATTGCTCTAAGATTAAGTAGCTCTGAATCATTTAATTAAGGTGGTGTTTTTAAGAATTGTACATGGACTAAAAATAGATGTCTTCCTCCATGTAGCCTTAGGCAGAAAAATTCATGTTAAGTTTGGTAGCGTTTGTTGACACCTCTGAATTGTATATGACAAAGAAATTGCAGTGTACTGATTTCCTTCAATATTACTGATTTGGTACTAAAAATAGAAATAAGTTATTACTATTATTCTGTGTTCATATTCTTCACTGGAGTTTATGTGAGCAGATCCCAGTGTATATGTGTAGAAACTTCCTCAATTCTGTGTGAATTAAGTACTGAGATGTATATTTTTTTTTCACAAATGCAGTTTGCTTAAAAGGGCAAGACTATCACTTTGATTTTCATACATAAATCTCATTTCTCACGTTAGATGTGTGCATTTTAGTCTCAGATTCTTTCATCCTTTTGTCAGCAGTGCAGGTACTCTCTGGACCCTAAACACAGATAAGATTCATACCTATTCCATAGTGTTTGGGTGTTTGCTTGCAGATGGATTGATCCAGTGCCGTCCATCTCAGTGTCAGTGGGAGAGATCTAGAGAAGACACTTAGCAAGTAGAGTGGCTTTAGATCCAACCTGTGCAGCTCTCCTGTAAAAGCTGTATGTGAGCAGGAATGGAAGAGTAATCTTGATGCAGGTCACAGCACTAAAGCACATCCTCTGAACCCCATTCTGAAACCCCTGGTCTTGTGGCTGAGTACTTAGAGAAGCCGCACGCATATTAGGCCACTTCACAGGAACATGCAGCAGCCTCTGGAGGAAGCACATCAAGAATGGTTTTAAAAGCAGCCCAGGTCCTGTTTGAAAGTGCAGTGAAGTCAATCAGTTTACAGGGCACCACTTGAAAAATCTGGCTATAAAGATGAAAAATGGAGTGGTCATCTTCTAAAAGAATGAGTTCTGGTTACATCCTCTTGACACTCACGAGGGCTGGTTTTTAGTGCACAAATTTATTTATTTGAGTGAAAAAATGTGCTTTTTCTGCATCAATAGAAAATAATATCAAAAAATGTAACTGCTGCAGCACTTCTAACTCCATTTAACCCTTTGTGACTGAGGTTTCAAGCCATAATTATTATACCAATTAATTTTGTGTGTTCATGTTCACTGAAGATGCCTAACCTACCATTAGCATACAGACAGACACACAGACGTTCACATGTAATGCTTGCTCACACCAGTGACATTCTGTCTATGGAATATAACATTTCTCCTGGATAATGTTATTACATACTTTATTGACATCAATAACCTTGTTTTTCGAGGACAGAAATATCTGTTGGCTATTTTTACCTACTAGCAGGAATTTGCTACTATTAATTGAGGTCCATGATTCTTTAGTGTAATAGTTACCACATTACACAGAAAGGAATATCACAATTTCTCCTCTAAATAATATCAGGCCAAGAACAAACCTGAATTTAAGTTATCATTTCAGTTGCTTTTACCATGGTTTCTTACTCCATGAATTAGCAAAAGAAGAAGCTATAATAAAACCATTCTACTTCACTCTTTTTCCTGTGATCAA
>JAVHNC010027520.1:0-11044 GCA_034782935.1 Micropsitta keiensis | reverse complement strand
AAAGTTGCATCTAACCTTCCAGTCTGGCCTTCTCTGAGCCAGAGCCCAAAGGGTGCTCAGGCGTTGGAACAGGCTGCCCAGGGCAGTGCTGCAGTCACCGTCCCTGCAAGGGTTCACACACCGTGTAGATGAGGCCCTCAGTGCCATGGGTTAGTGGTGACCTTGGCAGTGCTGGGCAATGGTTGGACTTGATGAGCTTAAAGGGCTTTTCCAACTTGTTTGATTCTGTAATTCTGTGGTTCTATGATTCTGTGATTCTGTGGTTCTGTGATTCTGTGGTTCTGTGGTCATGGAAGACACTGGACCAGCTGAGCAGCGCTTCCATATGCAACAAATTGGCAGGCCCTTGCAGACATTTGCTAAGGCTTTAGTTCAGACTTGGTGCAGTACTGAAGCCCAGACTCGGTTTTAATCACTCAGCATCAGGAAGAAAGCTCTTATTCAGCACTTTGTCCAAACCTCTCCCTGGATCAGACGTTGTGGTGAAAAGGTGAGGAGGAGTTTGGGCCTCTCTGCACGGTGGTAATTACAGTATGCTGACATGGTTGACCACACTGCAGCAAGAGCATCTGAAAACCCTCCCTTTGTACTGTTCCTCCAGCGAGGCCGTTGATAGCGTAAATGCCCAGGTGAGAGCTCACTCATCAATTTGATATGCTACATGTCTGATCCATCGGCCCTATACAGACTCTCTGATCCTTGACCCTGCATTCCTTTCATCACTGCCTGCGCTTACAAGATAGCAGCTATCTCTTTTCAACATTGGTCTGTTATGCTTCCCGTCAAAGCTTTGCTTGCTAACATCTTCCAGTGCTGAAAAGAGACTGGGGGAAACATTGACAACTTGCAAATGCTCTCTGTATTCTGCAAGAGCAAGACAGGCCTTTTCTTTCCCCAGGCTGCAGCAGTGCACTTCTGGAAACAGCACGTTGGAGCAGGAGGCTCTCATGGTATGAGAAGTCTGAACTTCCACAGAAAAACCCCTCTTGTCATTACATGCTTGAGCAAAACAAAGCAAAACTCTGCATGAATATTCTGGCAAGTACCAGAAGGGCAAGATTGATGCTGCCTTCACCCTCCCTGGCTTCTCATCACCCGTGTAATTAATACTCACCACCCCATGATAGATGGGAAATTCGGTGCCAATTGTGAATACTAAACAGGGAGGGTGGGTAGGTGCCCCCTCCTCTCCTGAATTGACCTACTTACAGGTATTCTCTGATGACCTGGGTAAATAGGAGCTTCTTGAGTTAGAGACAGGATAATGAGGTGTATCCACAAGCTTTATCGATCTGCACTGCCTGGGTAACCACAAAGCCCTGGTAAAGGCTTCACATCCCCTCTCCCAGCATGCCGTGGAAGCAAGATAAAACTCAAAAGGGATTGTCTGCAAACAGCACCTTCTTTGTATGTTTAAAGCCTGATTAGGAATCTGCAAGGGTATTTCAAATGAAAGGAAAGAGAGATGTTCAAACCCTCCCATGAGCTGTGTGTTAGGAATGGAGTCAGAAGTGCAGGACAGGCAGTACAAAGTACTTGTCTTTAGTGCGGGAGGGGAGATTTCAGGAAGAAGAAGGTTTTCCAGGTGGAATAGGCACAGGAAGTGTGCAGTGGTCCAAATAGCACAGAGCTGCTGGGCAGGTTTTGATCCGAGCCATGGAACAGAGGGCTTCATGGTGGCAGCACTGGCAGGCAGCTTTCACTTTATGTTTGGTTTTGGGGTTATTTTCCCCCCAAAAAAGCTGGGTTTTTTCCTGCAAACATTTCAGACCAATGCTAAGATCTAAACAGATTTTCAGGTATAGAAACCTGGAGTTGACTTGATGTTTGACTCTTTCAAAGTGCTCCCTAGGAAAGAACAACAAAACCCAGTATTTGGAAGCTACACCAAGAGACACGAGCAAGATAACACATGAGCATTGTGAATGATCAGCCACTAAAACAAGCAGTGGTTTGAAACAAGCAGTTTTAAATGAAAACATGGTGATTAATCTAGAAGATGCTACTCAAGCATCTGTCAGGTGTCTTGATTTCTACTGTCAGGTTTCTTGATCACTACTTGATTTCAGTCTATCTGGAAACTTACAGCGTCTGCAAGCAAGAATTTCTGAGCAATGTTGAAGACATAAAAATGTATGAACAGGGAATCAACTCAGTTCTCCAAGTCCAGTTCCTCCATATGGGTTGTTCATGTGGGGCCTGGACCTTTTCAACAGGTTGTGTCCTAGTGCCATTACAACTGAACACGGCAAAGCATCAAGACTAAATCAAGCTGTTATTGCTCCTCCAAGACATATTTTTACCCTTGGAAGTGGGTTTTTGTGTAGCCACAGCAAACTCTACGGACTGTCTAACAGATGTGAACTTCTCAGGGTTCCAGCATCCTTGTTGGGATATGTCCCTTTGAACAAATGACAAAGCGCTCCATCTGTGCTAAGTGGATTGAAATGTCAGCCCCACGGTTGGGGTAAGCCGAGCAGGATTTGTGTTTAAGCATTTCACGAGTATATTTGATTAGCAGTTACCCTGTTCTGGTTTTAAATTCACCTTTTTTCTTACTGCTGCAGGATGCAATATTAATGTACTGCTAAATCAAATACTCCATTAACAGCCCCAGAGATAAATATTGAATTAATGGAATAATGCAGGTTAATAGTAGATTCACAGGATAATGCTGGAGAATAGTGTGTATGAATTATGCTAGCAGCCGAATCACTGCCCCTCGCTGTGCTCTGACTGCAGGTACAATGAAAATAGCCCCAAAATGCTAAGCTCTCTGATATTTAAATATTTACTGGGAGTAGGCAATAGGTCAGGGATGTGGACAGATGCTTGGGTGAAACTAGGACTGCCCATAAGCACTGAATGTTTCAGCCTCTCCCTTTCTGGTGAGAAGTAACAGAATGCACTGGTTGTCCTCATGTGCTGTTTACTAACTGGGCAGCACTGGATGCGGTGCTAGGGACTGTCCCCTTCTGCCTATGATAAAACCCAAGGGCAAGCAGAGCCCACCACCAACTGAGTGGAAGGGCAAGGAGAGCCTACCAGGATGTGCTTTTAAATTGTCCTCATGGCTCTGCTCTTAATTTTCCTTTTGGACAAGCCTGTCTAGGCAGTTACTGTATTTTTATGCCTGGCTTCATGAATATTTCAAGTAGGAAACTCATCCTGAATTTGTTTCTTTTTTGTCTTTTCTTCCAGGAAATGGATGTGTGCAAACTCGCCCTAATTTATGTAAATACGGAGGCGGAAGAGTTTCACTTCATTGTTACAAATTAAAAGTTCCCTGACATTTCCAATTAGCTGGAGAGAAAAGCAACACAACTATAAATACATCACAAAGCTGCAAAGTCTGCTCTGGCATGAGCAGCATGCTCCCATCGCGACACCCAACGGTGAGGCTTTTGCAGCAGAGATTAATGGCATGGTGACCCATTGCCCTGGGGAGGTAACAGAGAAATTGTGGCAGGGAATAGCTGAAAACTTGGACACAAGGGCAAGGAAAATGGCAACCTGACTCAGTGCTGCTTCTCTTGGCTGATCCGAGGCTTAAGTGGGGAGAGGAGTAGGTTTAGGATATCAGCATGGTGATGTTTGACAGGCTTCCAAGACAAAGTTGCTGAAATGCCCTTTCCTGTGACCTGCAAAGCTGCTGCTGTCAGGATCAAGCTTACTGTGAACGTCTCTCTGCCTGAAACACATATGGTTGAGACAGGCAACTGCACTGAAGCAGAGATGGAGGCAGGTGGGTGGAATCCTGAAATGAGGGCAGGAATAGGACCACTGCCTTCCCACAAGAGCCCAACACCCCTGTTTTACCCCTTCCTTGAAATTCATCTTGATCTGGACTAGGGAGGCACCAGGAAAGGGTAGAAAGATGGAAAAGTCTCTTTTGCCCTATGGTTTCTCCATACAGGAACTTGTCCTTAGCATGGATGAAAGGCACCATGTATGGGGGTTATCCCAGCGGACAGTGTAGTCTGTGCTAACCAAGCTCTGTAAGAATATATGGCACCCTCCCCTCCCCAGAGTAAAAAGAGTGCAGGAATTGTATCAGTGGTGTAACTGCAATTTTCCCTCTGCCCTCCTGCTTCAGTGTCTTCTGCATGGCACCTACTTGTGTCACCCGACTCAGAAGCATAGCTATGGCTGGTGTGGAGGGGGTCAGGATAAAGTGAGGCAACAAGCAGGTGAGTAGTATAAATTTAACCCTGCATGATGGGTTTGATTGCTTTACACCCTCTGAGGTGGTAATGTGCAACATCTCATACCTGGTTGCCCAGCTTGGAGGTATCTGTAGCTTCCCCGGGCATTAGGATGCCTGGGAATGGGCATTGGGATGCTCGGCATCCCCATCAATGCCCCTTCAAATGCAAAAAGCCATCATTGAGGGTTAATTCTCATAGGTCATGCTGCCTTGTTTCCCAGCAAAAGGCATTCTGCTTTTTTGGTTCTGGTTGCCTAAAATTCCAGCAACATCTTTTCCCTTTTTACAAATCCATCAGGCTGCAGACACAGCCGGGTACAAAGTGTTCAGACATCCAGTGCAAGGAAAACTAATAATAATACTGATGCTTTTTATTGGCTTCACACACCATAGCTTGTACTTCTTCTCCCCAGGGCCAAATAAAAGTTTTGTGGTGTTATTTAAGCAAAAGCCCATTTTGGCATCAGAGCTGGCAGAAATACCGAGAGCTTCATTTCTCCCCCTTCCCCTTCTCTTCCTCCTCTTGTAATCTTTGATAAAGAAAAAAGTGTGCTCCAAAAAAGGTATGTTAATTAACAATTAATTCTTTTATCTTATAGCATTGAGACTTTAAGACCTGAAAAAGATGTAAAGTAAAATGAGTGGTAATTAGCTTTTTAGAGCATTAAATAAACAGTGACATGAACGACAGAGAATTAATGTTACGCATTTATTTTTAACAATATTTATATAGGCAGTTTTTGAACAGGGCCCTGTGGCAATAGTTTCCACTAATACAGGCAAAACAACACTGAGAAATAATTACATTTAGCCTGCATTAAGACAGCAATATGCAAATCAAAGGAATAATGAAGAGAAGCCTGTTAATAGGGTTTTTGGAGACTCTATACTTGCATATAATATTGGGCTTTGTTTTCCTCTGAAGAATGCAGAAATTACCACCCTCCATCATCCCAGGCTCCAGGCCTGTGGCTCTGTGTGAATAGCACTGATACAGATGGGAGCTCCCAGCCAAGGTGAAGGCTCCTGAAGTGGTGCTTTGGGCTGTGCTGTTTGCTTCAGAGAGGGCCCACTTGCAGGAAGCAGTGAGCAGAGGAGGATGCGCTGGCTGGCTCCCCCTGCTCCCTCCACAAGCCAGCCCCAGCCTTGCAAAATAGGGCACAACTCAACGGTTCCCTCCCCAGTCCCTGTTGAGACACCTGAATGAGTTGCCCTGATTTCCAGAGGGATTAACCTTGTAAACGAAGAGTGCAGAAAAGCTCAAGAACATGAATTTCAGCACTAACAAACCCCTTTTTTTCCTGACTGAATGTATTTATTCTTTGCTATTGCTGTTTTAATCTTTTGGGGCACCTCTGGGAGCTGTTCTTCCCCATGTTAACATGCTCAGCGTGTGCTAACTGCCATCCAAACCACTGCATTAGTGACCCCTCTGCATGCACAGGCTGCACTTGCCAGGGTCGTCGGCACAAAGGAAATCTCCCTTATCTGGACATTCATAACCCTCAGAAAGGGACAAAGAAAACAAAACTTTGGCTCTTAATCAGCTGGAACACCCACGGATCATCCATCTTCCATTATCGCTCCAGCAAATGTAGAAGGAAATGGGAAGATCTGTAAAAGCTTGTTTATGTTACTCAGTTTTACTGCTAATAGGGTCTGCTAATTAAGAAAGGAGCCACAGCACATGAATCCTTGAAACAGTTTTTAATTAACACTCTTTCTAAAGTCACAGTCAGAGGGGAGAGAGGGGAGAGGCGTCCTCTTCTGCTCCTCCTGCCCAGCACCAGGAGCCCAGTGCTGCCTGGTCCACAGGCTGATTTCCAACCTGCCTTCAGAAATGCCTGTCTTAATTAAAGGAGAAAAGGCATCACTGGCAGTCTTCAATCAAGCGTTTAATGAAGAGCTGACAGGGCACTTAATGCCATCAGTCTGTTGTCAGTCAATGAAGTGACAGCAGGACATGTATTAATATCATAACCTCCGTTTCAGGATCCACTGCGGGATGCTGAAACCTCCTGTCAAGGTTTTACGGGGCTTGGCATCAGGTATAAATCACAGGGTTTGAGTTATGCAAGGTCTGTGGGTGACCCACAGCAGAGCAAGGACACCCCTAAGGGATTGTGCCTGTAGGCAGCCCACGCTGGGACAGGGATACCCCTGAAGGGTTGTGGCCATGAAAGATGAATGTTTGAGTGGAGGAATACCAGTAAAAAGCAAAGAGCAGCATCAACCTCACTGCCTACAGACTCAGATGCGGCTGGGGGAGAAGGGGGAAAGGGGTTTTAGCTGAGCTATGGGAAATGGGAGGTAATTTGTTTCCTTAAGTGGTTTTTAATTGTGTTCTCTGATCTGTTTTTTTTGCTCAATACCCAAATCAGGCATCAGAAGTTGGTGTTAATTGGCAAGAAATCAAATTAAGCAAAAATTCCCCAAGTTGAGGCTGGCTTGCCTGCAGCAAACCTCCTTTCACTGCCACAGAGCATGTGCTGGGCTCTTGCTCTGTCCTCCACCCGACTCAGCCCTTAGTCCCTTAGGCTGTCAGCTCATGTATGTGTGATGCGAACTGGTTCTTACCACTGTTATTAACCTGTTTGCTCCTTCAGTTCAAATGTGAACATTCCTGGGCTCCTGGGTTTGCCCATGTAGATTGGGTTACAAGGCAATAAGGTTGTGATGTCTGATGGTGGTTGCTGTACGTGATCACATCTCCTAAAGCTGATCACTCTCTGGTGTGACCATTGGTCACAGATGGGAAAACAGCAAAGTAAGGACTCAGGGTGAGTGCATTTATATGTTAACACTGCATTGAAACATTTCTTCACTCTCCTTTTCTTGCAGGATAAGTTTTATTCCCCGATGGACAGTCTGTAATGATACACGCCTTGCAGAGTGATTGCAAGGTGCATGATGACAGTTCAAACCCTTACCTTGCTCTGCCAGTCTCCTGACATCACTAATGGGACTGCCAAGAGGGCACAAGAGTGTTCTTCCTTCTCCATAGCCCAATCAGAGCCAGTCTTCCCATGGAGCCAGTCCCACAGCCCTAGCTAGGATCTAGTGGTTATGATGACTATGGTGTTGCTGCTTGTCCTTTATCTTTAAACCCACATGTCTCATTCCCATCTGGATCATTTGGTGGGAATTGCAATCCTGTGACCTGTTAGGCTTGTGGGAGATAAAAAGACCCATTCCTTCCAGCAAGGTAGAGCTCATAAAACACTCAATTCATGTTTATTTAGAGGCTCATTCAGGGAAATAGAACTGTAGGTGACACTCAGCTATATCACAAACAGAAATCAGATGGCAAAACCAGGCAGGTAGAGAAGCCTTTGCAGTGCCCTTTTCTCAGAAGAAATGCTGAATCACTGGGTGCCACTTAGGTCCTTGAACTGAATCAGCTCTATTTTTTAACAGCCACAGCCTGAGGAGGAGAAATTAGGATGATGTGTCCATTCCTCATCTCGGAACAGCTCTATTCAGCAGTATTGGATGCAAGTTGCTGTGGAGAGGAGACTGAAAACCACTGTGCTCCCACCCACAGGTAAGGCAGGCTGAAGTCCTCATCCAGAGAGGAAGAGGTTTCCTCAACACACTTTCCCTGATCCTATTCTGCAAAACTTTTAAATCTCTCTTACACATTTCTCTGATTGATTCTTTCTTTCTTCCTACGTATTAAAGTTTGCTTCCTATCTCCCACCTGCAGCTGTGTGGCTGCACTTCTGCCAAGATCGCTCATAAAACAGAATTAGGGAAGGAGACATCAGCTAAGAAGCAGTTGTTATTCATTATGGGAAATTACAGCTTTCGTGTCTTCATAGGGTAAACTCCTGTCAGCTCCAAACCAGGGACCTGTTGCATCTGAGTACCTTGCTTAAGTGGGTGGATAGGTTGAAATGCACTCCAAATCATTCCTCCTTTTAGCAGGAATTGCTGCTTCTGTCCTCTGTGTCTGGGGGTGGTAGGGGAAGGTGGACAGGACATGCTGTCCTCTGCTCTGTTTGCTTCCATTGCGACCTGCGGTGCCTGGCTGTTAGATCTCATATGGCACTGCCAGGAAGTGGCTTTCTCTAAACTCCCCCAGCATCTTCACCAGTGAGCAGCAAACACCTTGAGGTCCATCCTCATCCAGGGGAGCAACATTTTTGGTGTAGCGATGGAAAAACAGAATACAAACTGGATCACTCCAAAGCTCATATATCCTACATCAGCCATGGAGCAAAATCCCAAGAGGAGGGCTGAATGCTGAGGCCGTGGTTTCTCCTCAGCTCTAGAGTATCACCCCCACTGCAGAGATGGCTGCAGGACACGGATCCAAGCACAGCATGTGATAATTCATTAGCCAAGGTTCCCAGTTTGGACAGACTCACTTCATGCCTGGCTTCTCGTATAAGGCAGGGCCACATCATCACAGCTTTTGGCCAGTGTCTCCTGTTCACCCACTGGAGCAGAACTAAACAGAAGGTTGTCAAAAACGAGGGCCCAGGTGATGCTGGCAAACATCAATTGTCTCTAACATAATGTAAAGCAGCCCAGCATCCCCAGGATGCTTGCTTCTGTGTTTTGGCGCTTGCACAGTGACTGAGGGAGAGTAGACAGTATACTAGGAGGTGTAGCTGTTGCTATGGCTCCCTAATTACCTTCTGGAGGTTACCATAGAGAAAAGCCCAGAGCTGTCTTTAGAAACAATAGCACTCCAACTTTGTTTACACAGACTTTCTAGTTTCTAAATCAAACTTTACAAGAGCCAGAAATTGAGCCTTCAGCCCACTGCAGAGCAGGGAGGATTTTATCACTGCAGAGATGAAACAAATAGCTCAACATTTGTTTCTCTATTTCATATTGCACTGAAGCAACAGGACTGGGGGGCAGGTTGGTTGGTTGCTGGCTAGTGAATTGGTTTATGGCTTTTATTTTTTCCCATTGAGAAACCAGAGAAGTTGAGAGTTGCATCTAGGAAGAGACAGTAACAGTTTGGGTGATGGGCAGAGACAGTCTCTGCTGCAAGGCTCAGTTATAGAAATGGGAAAGCTCCAACAGAAGTGCATGAGCAAGGTCACACATCCAGAGCAGGTGACATGCTGACAGCAAGTGCATTTTCCTGGAGCACAAAAGGTGCAAGTGCTATATATATACTTCATATAGTCGTGTCACTGCAGGGTGGCTTTTTTGGTGGAAATAACTTACATTTACTGCATTAAAAATCCTTTTGTACTGCTGAAGGGGCGTAAAGAGTTGTAGCACTTAGAAGAGAGAGATAGGTCTTTAAGTAATGGGTGGTTTCACTGTGCAAGTCATTAAGTTGAAAGGGAATTGAAGATGCCACTTGGGACCAGATGGCTGTGGAATTCTCCAAAAGGCATCTCGGGATCACTAAGCACCTCATCACCATAGTCAGAGGCTGCATCCCCACATCACTGTACCCGTGGGCTGAGACATGTAGGTTCTGAGACTTGCCTTGTCCAAAACCTGGCTGTCTAAAGGGTTGGCACCAGGATAAGCTAGTCATGCTGTCTCCTCTCACTTCCACACCTCACCCACCGCATGAGGAGGTAGCATAGGTGACCTTCTGAAAGTACTGAGGTTGCACAGCAAGGGGCCTTTCTCCAGTTCCATGTAGATATTTGCAGTGCAGGCTGCTCTGATGCAGATGCGGTTGGGTAGAGTCAGTGCTGCCTGGGGTGTGTTTTATCTTGTCTTGCAATAGATGTCTATACTGGTTAGAAGAATTGCTCCTCACAGTGCCTGTCTCTCTTCACTGACTTTGAAAGGGGTCTGTAGGGTCTCTTTCAGCTGGAGCAGCACACTTACACTGATTTTTGTCTGAGTGAGATGAATCCTATCCTGAAGTGCTACCTTGAATTTGTTTTATAAGATCTAAAGTGACAGTTTATGTTAGTGATGAGGCAAACATAGAAACCCCACCATTCAACCTCCTTATTTGACCTCAGCACTACCACTGACACTGGAAACTAAGGGATGTACATAGGTTTCAGCATTTTGAGAACAACCAGATGGGGGTGGCCACAGAGTTAGTAATGAGCTAAGAATTAAGGACCGATTCCCACAGAGCATCACCTCATACAAGAGGAAATCCACAAGAACTCCTCCTGCTGGTGCAATGATCTCTAGAACTTTTCACAGTACTGTCACTGAGAGTCCCATTCCCATTTTTGTTGGCATCAATAATATAATAGTTTATTAATTCTGCAGCAGCACAAGTTAATTGGCTGGGAATAAATTATGACTGTAGCAGGAGGCAGGGAAGGTCTGCATTCCTCTCACAATATTAATACATAGCAAGATTAAAGCAATTGCCATCTGATTCATGGCTCCTGCTTTCCCTGAAGACAAGTGAGGTGGACAAAATTGTCACTTTCTGCTTCAAGACTCAAGTATTTCCATCAGCTCTGCACTTGCTTTCTGTCCTAATGAAGAGAGGACCAACAGTTTCTGCTACCACGCAAACCCAGCCATAGGTGCTCGGAAAAGCAAGAATCCACTCAGCAATCGTGAATTGCTTTGGGAAAACCTGCTGTAGCATCTTACTTTAGTGGATCCGGTTTTAACAAAGGACAGATAGTTAAAATTTCTCATACTGGCTTTTTACATAATCTTCATGTTAAAAAAAAGGGGTAAAAAAAGGGAATAAAGCTTTTGGGACACATGGAGCACATGGACGCATCTGGAATATTGTGTCCAGTTCAGGAAGGACAGGGAATTGCTTGAAAGAGTCCAGCGCAGAGCCACAAAGATGATGAAGGGAATGGAACATCTCCCTTATGAGGAGAGGCTGAAAGAGCTGGGTCTCTTTAGCTTGGAGAAGAGGAGACTGAG
>JAVHNC010027429.1:3937-15545 GCA_034782935.1 Micropsitta keiensis | reverse complement strand
GGTTTACCAACACTTTCAAACCCCAACCCAGTGTCTCCCAAGAAGTGGCATGGGCAGACCTAATCAGGCAGTTGCAGGCTGAGTACCACAACTTTTCAGAGGTTGTAGCAGCTTGGGTCTATTGATTTGTATACACTAAAATGCCTTCCTGAAGGCCACAGGAATGAAGAACATGGTACAGCCATTTCAGTGGCATGTCCTGTGCTAAAGCACAGTCATTAAGATTCACATGCCCAACCTTGCTACAGCACATGTTGACTGGTCCCAGGAACGTGACAGAAGAATACCAAACTGACACTGCAACAGTGTGGTCCTTCACAAGATGGCAACCTGAAAAATGCCTTGCTGATAATAGAGACAGGTGCTCTATGTTCACTTCAAGATTTATGTAAAACTGTTTTCCAGAGCAGAAAATAGATGAAGCTTTGCAATTGGCAGCAAGATTTCAGAAGAGGGCTGGGGTTTAAAGCTTACACTAGTAGTGATTTTTTGTGCAGATTTTTGAAGCACAAGTAAATAAAAATCTGTGTTACCTGTCCCTCAATCTCTCTTTTGACTGTATTAAATGGGGAAAACACCATTTTCAGATTATCAAGGCTCACAATTTTCAGATAACAAGGAAGCTAGGAATATTTTGGCAAAGATGCTTTAAAGCTACCTGTTTTGAAGAAAATAAATAACAGTATTCCGAAGGTGGTATACTGTAAAAACACACATTAATCATGCATGGAAACAGCAGCATTCACCAGTGTAAGGACCTTTTGTTATCTTTTCCAGCTTTACTTTTTATGAGTCTATAAATTTCCTCCTTCCATGACAGAATTTGTAGTTTTAGTTGACAGTTCTGTGTCTTAATGCATCCCCAAATGTTGTGGAAAGTTGCATCCACTAGTAGAGTTGATGGATTGTGACTCATTGAAGTAGTGTATTATTTTTATCTTCGGGGGGGGAGGGGGGAAGGGGGGGGGGGCGTAGCAGAAGAGAGGCTTTACATGGTATGGTGAATTAGGTCAGTGTTGTAGCCTAAAACACAGCTTGGATCATACAGAATTTACCAGACCTTGCTTGCTGTTGTAAGCATTCTGCCATCAGTTCATTCTTTACTCTTTCTCTCTCACTGGGATTAAACAGTTTAATTCAGATGGCAGCAAATTGTTCAAGAGGACAATTAATTAGCTGCCTTCCAGTTCCACCACATCTCTTAATAGTCTTCAGAGACTATTCTCTGCCCTTTCCAGTACAGACTCAGAGAGAAACATATATAAAATACATAAATGTTAATCAAATAATGCTCTTTTGTCTCAGCAAATTTGGGAACATATTTGAGAGCACAGCCTATTGTCTCAGATTCTTATAACTGGCTCACTGAGTAGCAGCCTGAGCCAGCATTTCAAGCAGCAATGCTCAAATAACTAATGTCAACAAATCACATCCGTAAATAATTATCAAAGAATCAAGATCATAAGGTTTGATTATTTATCAAGGGATTTACCCAACATAAACCATCCAAAAAAAAATATTTATAAGCGCCTTTGCTTTTTCTTGTCTCCATCTTTGTTTTTCTTTCACCAGCTGTGAATTGGTCTTTGAAGGAAAGACCTACACAGATGTATAAGCAAAGAAGAAGATTAAATTGGTATGAATTGGGGTTTACTTGAACTAAATGCGGTGGTGAGGTTCAAATTCCCTGGTGTTCTGCCTCAAGGAAATGCACTTTAATGGCAAAACAAAACAGTAAAGACAGTGGGATTGTCCCTCTTTCTGTCTTAGGGACAGCTAAGATCTCTGACAACTGATGTTACCTCATTTGAGAAAACCTACAGGCTGGAGAGATTTCATAGGCATGCAGTAAGGGTGTTTAGAGGCCTAGTGATCATGGCCTATGGGAAACATGGAATGAGGTGAGTCCTTTCAAACCAGAAATGAGCAGACTGAAGGGAGATATGCAACATGTCTGGCACTGAGAGTGATGTGGACTATTGTACAGAGGGGTTAGGTAAATTGTAGAGGGGTTGTACAAAGGTGTATTGCTTAAGTTACTTGGCTTGCTTAACAGATATGTTGCTCAGCAAATACCTATCATGCCTTACCATGCAGTACCAGAACGCTCAGCAAATACCCATCGTGCCTTACCATGCAGCACCAGAACATAACCTCCTAATAAGGAAAACCAGTTACTTAAGTTTCAGCAAAAAACATTTGGACATGGACCAGACTCATCCAGGCTCCTAAAGAGCATGCGTGAGGACCAAGAGTGAAAAGTTCAGGTCCGAGGAAGACTCGTTTACTTCATCTGAAGACCCTTGCCCACGACCACCAGGAGGCACTGCGCATGCGTAATGAACATTACAGCTAATTTTAATACGAAGCGGGAGTAGATAATAAATATGCATAGGCGTGTTGAGCAGCTACTACATATGCATAACTTAAAAGGATAAATGTAAAGGAAAATGACACTGAGGCACGCATGCCTTTGGAGGAGCAATCCCCCATGCGTCTCAGCTGAATAAAGGCATACCTACTTTACAACTTTAACTAGTTGTGGAGTTTATCCGCGCAACACTCTCTTCTGCTGATTAAATTCTGCCAGTGGGTTTCCAGCCCCAAACCAGCCATCTGGACAGGCCAGGATGCTTGCTCTCCTGATACTGACAGGCAGAGTTTATCCTCCACTCCCAGGTCTTTTGGTACTGCTCCTAGAACAAACCTGGCACACAAGGCATAGAGCTGGAGATGCTTTTGGCAGTTACAGCTACTACACAGCTCCGTATTGTGCCCAGGAGGAGGACAGTATGATGGGACCATTCCTGCTATGGTTTCAGTGACCCAGATATATATTCTCTTTCTATGTTTCACAGGGCAGCTCTCCCCAGTACGTGAACTTTCTGTATCATTTCCCTCACTCCCAACTTAAGCATTTGGACTGCAGGCAGAAGGTGAGATTATGCATGGAAACGCTAGTTTCTCTGTCACAGGCACAGAAATCTTGTCTGCATGTTTCTGCGTTCTGGAGCTGGAGGAATGTCAAGTACAGACACGGGCACAGCTTCCCTGGGATAAAAGGGATTCTTACCCCTGTGCAGTGTCTGCAGGGATGTGCTATGGCCCAAGAAGGTGGCCCAAGGCCATCTCACCATGAGTACGGACATAGCACAGTCTGTGCAAGAAACCGACCTCTTAGCTGTGCGTTCTCTTTCAGGCTGGGGAATTAGCAAGTGCTAACCCTAACCCCTGACCCTAACTGTAACCCTAACAGTAACCTAACCCCTAACCCTAGCCCCTAACTTAAACCCTAACCCAAGTGCTCCCTGGGGAGCACTGGCAGTGAGTGCCTGAAGCGGAAGCTCTGCAAGGGGCGGGTGACCGTGGGTTGCTGTCTGCAAGTGTTCCTGGTAACATGCTTCTGATGGGTTCACACTGATTCTCCTGATGTCCTTGGTCTGCAGAGAGCAGAATTTGAGTGTCGGGTCTTTTGTTTTATATCTTTTCCTGGGTTGTGCCAGCGTGGTCATGCTACATTGAAAGGGACATAAAAGGAAAACGGATTTATGTGTCTGTATGAATCCTTGGAATCAAAGATAGTGGAAGAGGAAATGACAGCCACACTCTTTAACCATAGCAGTAAATCTGGCTTTGCTAATCATAATCTCCTGATTAGCAGATCAGCCCAAATAAAGATTATTTAAGGTTACCAAAGTTGTTTATGGGACTTAGGAATGCTGGTATTGAGTTCTGTCTTGATGGTCTTTAAATTGTGCTTAATATTTGGAAGTGTTAAGTATTCACCTTTAGCATATTAAGAAACAGAGAATTTGGCAATTTCAGTACCAACCATCACTGTCCACATAGCACACTCCTACTGTACGTAAATGTGTGACCCTTGTTTAGTTTTAGACCCACCACAGCATCATGTGGGGAAAACACTGCAATGAGCTAGCACCGTAATCTGCATGCAGTGAGATTTCCATGTCTAACACTGACACTGCTTTTTCCTTCTTTCCTTGCCCTAGTGTTGGGCATTCCCAATCCCTGCCCACCATGGTTGTGTTAAACTTGCTCTGTAAACTACACCCAAAGCCTATATACTTTAGGGGGTTTAGTATCTCTAAGGACTAGCCAGTCATTCACTTCTTTTTAATAAACACATGGTAAAAATGCAAGTGGCTGTGATTCATTCATTTGGTCGTGCCTCTGAAACTCCAACCCCCAGGTGAAATCAGAGCTGCATTTCATTCTTGGAGGTTCCTCTTTTGTAATGCTGAGACGAACTTGCCTGTTAACTAAAGTGCACATTTAAGGGAATAAGTTCCTTTTCATTACATTGAAACCAGAGATGTCTCCACTATAGAAGAAAACAGTTTTCCTGCTGTTCTGTTTTAGATAAAAGCCTAGGTCAGAAGGTTCAGATCAGTTCTTGACTTCCTATTTTCTTTATGAGTTTCTCAGCTCCATGTGCCAGAGCGGTCAGTACTTCACACGCAAGAAGTGCACCATGCGCGGAAGCTAGATCACTCAGATGAAAGAAACTCAAGGACCTCCTTCCCAGATAAAAGGACTTTGGCTTTTGCAGAGTGAGACCCATAATCATTAACTCACTTGACTTAAGAAAACTGGTTTGGTTTCAGACAGTTCAGTAGGAAGGTAAGGTCTTTTACTGTGAGTGGAAATGAAATAAATGAAGCTCATTGTCTAGCAGGAGTACTGAGAACAGCAGGTAAAGGCTTTTCTAGCAAAGATGTTCCAAGTAAAAGCTTGTGGATGAAGACATGTTTTGATCTTGATGGCTGCTCAGCTTCAGCCTCCGTCTTCTGGAGTTTTAAGGTTTCTCAAGAGCAAAAAGGTGAGATATGCAATTTGTATGTAGTTTTGTTTGGTGAATGAAGCCAAGCCTTGTACTCAGCTTTGTGGAGTGCTTTTGCCTGGATGGCTGTGATGTGGCATCAGGAATCTGAACCCCTTGGAATGCTTCAGGCATCAGTCGCCAGATGAGTTGGACAAAGAGCAAATCTGGCTCAGGAAGGCAGGGAGGGGATGAAGAGCTGGGGGTGAAGCAAGAATCTTCAGCATTTGGCAGGAAAAGGGAGCAATGCTATGAATTGGTACTCAGCCAGCAGGGGAGGGATTTGGAGAGGAAGGCTTTGTTTCCCTCTTAATGCATGATCCTCTCTGCTGGGACAAGGGGGTAAACAGGAGTGCAGCTATAGCTGCCTGCCCAACCCTTTTTATCCAGAAGGGGAGAGATGTGCTTGGGGAAGGTGGAGGGAGGAGTGTGGAGGGGCAGTGGGGGAGAAGAAACATGAGGATGGAGTCAGAACAGGAGAAGTAAGAAGAGGTAGGATGAAGGATACTGGGGGAGAGACGGGGAGGAATTAGCCTCTGGCTGCAGCAAGCTGTGATTCTAAGTAGCATAGGAGAGTTCACCACAATGCACACCCGATCTCAACTCACACCATGACTTGCTTCATTAAAAGCATGCCTTGTAGACCATAGGCTGAAATTGAGGGTTATATTCCTCTTGTCTTAAGATTTGTTCTTTTAGCTTTCAAGTGGAAGCAGCTTCTCAGGTTTAGGTTGGACAGTATGTGAGTAGACATTGATGGTTTCTTTACACCAGGGATGATTTTAGCCTGCGTAACAGTTAAAGAGTAGACAATTCACAGCACAAAGGTCAGTAGTGTTCATTTCTTTATCGACTATAAAGAAGCTAAAATTAGAAGTGCTGATGGATGTTGTACGTGCCCTTCACAGCCTAACCACACTGCAAGCTGTGTGAACCTTTACTCAGTTTGTGCTGCTCAGAATCGTATCTGTTTGTTTAACTGTGTGGATAACAGCAATAGGATTTCATCATTTTGGCTGCCAGCAGCAGGGAAAGCAAACTGGTTCCTTTCAAAACTGCCTCAGCACATGACAACATAGCTGAAGGTTTAGTCACCTGCTTGCCAAGGGCTGGTGTGATAAGGTAGACAAACTGGAAAACCTGGTATTGCATAGTAGAGAGCTGTAGCTCTGAGGATTAGGCAAATTGATACTTCCTCCACATCCCGTTTCTCTGTAGCTATTGCAGACAACGTCATTTCCAAGGAATTCCCCTTATTTACAAGTGTTTTCAGATCACTCCCATGAAAACCATCCAGACTCTCCCTGTTACTGTCTCCAGCCTCACACAAAAACTGTTACTGACCATAACTGCAGCTGAAACCAGAAGGAAATGAGTTGCCTTCTTGCTCGCCTCAGAGACAGAGGTCCTCGCTCAGAGACAGAAGCTATGAAAAGGCAAAGCTGCATTCAGGAGCATGAGATCATTGAATTACAAGAAGATAAGGAGAGCGAGGCTGATCATGACAAGCCTCCGAACGCTCAAAGCAGAAAGGTAGGAATTTCACTTGCTCCTTTTATCCTTACTGTTGGGAAAATACCACACAGCCAGAGAAATGACACTTTGCAGGGACATCTTGTAGGGGTGGTTTAATTTGTTGGTTGTGGGAGGGGAAAAGGTTATTCACTCGAAAGTAAAGGCTGAAAGCCTGTCTGACTTCTCTCTTCTTCTCAATTCAGTGTTCTGACATCGAAATGGGATTTGAACCCAGCTTAATTTTTGCTTTTGGCTGTTTGTGAACTTTAAATTAGGAAATGAAGTTGTAATTGGTACCCTGAGTTTTGCTTTCTCCTTTCACGTGCTATTGGTGGGATTGGGCTCCAAGCCAGAGAGGGCAAAAACTGAAAGCTGTGTTATAACCAAGCTTTCTCTCAGATCAAATCAATTGGAAGAACAGTAGTACCCAAACAAGACTAGGGTGTCCTGCAACAGACCATGCTGGGATTCTCTCTATCTTTGAGTCGTTTACAATTGCTAACAATAATGAGTTTATATGAACCGAGGCTTTGGGGCACTCTATAAGGACCAGCATGTGAGTCCTCAGGGAAATAACTCAGTGTTCAGCTTGAAGCTATGGAACAGACTAATGCTGGCAGGTGATGCTCACAGGTGACTGTTGTACAATGATTTTCATTACTTACAGCAGAGAGCATGTCTATGGCAGAGCTAAGAAGTTTCCCACTCTTCTGTAGGGATGGCTGAGCCTTCCAAGACAGAGTATTAGTAGGCCCCCCCCCAGCTCATCTGTATTAGTCACGCCACCCCTCCCTTCCTGCTCCCGGCCAAGCAACCACAACAGCTTCCTTGTGTGGGCCCCACTGATCTTCTCTGTAGGCTGATTTACTCCTCCAGCTAGGCAAAGACTCCATTTACTCTGCTATATTGAAGGCTGGTCACTCCTCCTCTGGTCTGGTGAGCTGAACAGCTTGCTGCAGGGTCCAATAAGTTCTAAGGAGGTGCAAAGAGGAACGGGAGAGGGTGGAGGGAAAGCAGAGATGATCCAGATCCACTTAGCTATCTCGGGAAACTTTACCCTTAGGTTTCTCTTTAGCCTTCCCCTTCCCAGAGCTGAGTTTTCATTTGGGCTCTGTTTCTGCTAATTCTGGCCATTGGCTTCCTATCTTATAGGGACTGCTGGAAGTTTATCGTGCTCTGCTTCCTGCTCATATGCAGGCTAATCAGAACTAGTCCGATTTTCTCTGCTGCTGCTCGTTCCCAGCAGTCCTGCCATATATACAGACAATGCCTGAGGGTGTTGCGATAGGGAACTGAACGTTTGCTTGAGATCAAACCAGTTTGCTGGGTGTGATGAAGAATTCTATCATTATTATTTTGTGGTGGCCTAAATACGTGACTTAATCAAAACCTGGGTCTGATAGCTGTCTGTCTCCATTGATACTGCCATGGCTGATTTTCGTGGTTGTACCTCAAGCAGTAGTTACTGGCTTTTTTCTTTTTCAGGTATTTGGCACTAGCATAGCTCTTCTCATAAATCGAAGGTTTATTTTTCTAATACGTTTTAAAAATCATATTAAAAACCTATATAATCACGATCACACCTGAAAGGATGCTCTAAGCAAAACTGTATTCTGCCTTTGCCCTTCATTCTCCACTATAGGAAAGTTCTGCGTGCAGGGGTGTCTGCAGAAAGTGCTTTCCCTTTCTCTGCCTGTGCTCCTGGAGCAATGACTCTCTGAGATCTTTCTGTGGGTGTCTGTTTTCTCTCCCTGAGATGGTGTTCTCACCATGAGATGGTGTTCATCTGCCACCCTTAAAGAAGCTTTAAGCCAGCTGGTGGGTTTTAGTTAAATTCAATGAAAGGCTGTCTGTTATATGGGAAGCTGAAAAAGCAAAGGAAGGTAACCTTGGTTAGTGCCTCCAGGCAGTGTGTGGCACTGAGAGCCCACAGCATGTGCTTATCATTGCCTGGTACTGATGTCAAAAAGGACACAGCTTACTGCTGGGTTTGTGGTGGATGGAGAGGAGGAGGAGGAAATAAAGAAACAGCACGGTCTACTCATGAATTTGTGCTCTTCCTTCTGTCTTCTGGCTGTGGAACAAAACAGTTGGAGTTGGGTTTTATTTCCTATGTCACCTAAGCTTTTTAATTTTTAGTATAAGTACTAATTAATTAACTAGTCAGTACTTACTAATTAGGGGTAACTAATTCAAAGATTAATTTCTGCCATGGTCTTATTAAAAAGTAAATGAAAGGCAAGAACTGGCCTTTCTCTCTCATGTGAATGTGCATGAATGTACAACTGCTTTGAAGAGAGTTTACCTATGATCTCCTAGAACGGGAGAGATTTGTCATAAATCTATCCAATAACCTTCAAGTTTCCAATCTTCTGAACAGAAGGGAAGTCAACTGTGAAAGTCCCAGTTATTTTGCAGTGGTTTTTAATGCAAGAGTATCTAATGAATAGCTTTGGGTGCTTGCGCCCAGGATCTATGCGGATTGGTATCATCAAAACTGCAGAGGTGAATGATTCTGGAAATTTCTCCACAAGCATCTTTTTGGTTGTCAGAGATGGAAAAAATTAAAAGGAACATCTTGAACACGTACATCGAATTGATGTGGTTGTCCTGGTTTCAGCTGGGATAGTTCTTTTTCTTTCCAGTAGCTGCTTCACTGCTGTGTTTTGGGTTTAGTCTGAAAGCAATGCTGATAACGCACTGATGGTTTAGTTGTTGCTGAGCAGCACTTACCCTGGTGAAGGACTTTGCAGTCTTTCATGCTCCACCAGTGAGGAGGGACACAAGAAGCCAGAAGGGAGCACAGCCAGGGCAGCTGACCTGAAACAGCCAAAGAGATGTTCCATAGCATGAAACATCATGCCCGTTATACAAACTATGCCAGAAGCCTCCAGGCTGGGGGATGAGCTGTGCATTTTTCAGTGGGTGGTAACCAGTTTTACTGTGCACCACTTGACTTTATTGAGTTTCACTCCTCCTTCTCTCTTTTTCATTATTATTACACGTTGCTTTATTTCATTCTTTAATTCTTATCTCAGCCCATGAGTTCTACTTCAATTCTGATTTCCCTCTCCACCCTCCACCAGCAAAAGTGGGAAGGGAGAGGATTGAGCAAGCAGCAGCTGGTACTTAGTTGCTGGATGGGATTAAACAGCAACAATAGTCTAAAAAAACATTTGGAAGATGTGACAGCACCTTCATATGACCTCAGCTTTATGGGCAATTCAGGAGTTGGAAACTTTACATCTATGAAGTAACACCATGCCTATGAATGTTCTTTGTCTTCTGCAGCTCTGCATTCCCACCTACAGAAGTAGTTAAAGGTGGAAAACCCTAATATAGAGCATTGCTTACCAGTGAGGCTCTCTCATCTATGTGGGGTTTGGGGTTTGGTTTTGTTTGTTTCTAAATGTGACAGTAGATACATGCTTAAATATTTTCTGCCTGCTTTATTTCATTAAACAATATGCCCTTTCCTTTTATACTAGGAGAGAAGTCACTGGAGATCATGTAGGAATGTAGTTTTCTGGAAGTGTAAACTATGGATGGTTATAACTACAATTCTTCTAGTATTCTTCCTGGTCATTCTCATCAGCCTAATTCTTTATTCTAGTAAGTATCTCACTTTTGGTTTATCCTCTAATACAAATGTACAATAGGCGCAACCTGAGACAAATTGAATGGTAGCATCCTTTAAACTCCTGTGAACTGCTGAAGGGACTGGGATGCTGACTGCAGAGTACAGTATGTTGAGTAGTGCATCTAAACACTTCCATTTAAGCAGGCAGCAAGCAACTTGTATCCCTATGAGACGCAATTCCAGTTTGTAGCTAAGCGAGAAAATGTTACAGGAACAGAGCCCGGGATGAGGATGGGAACGATGCTTGCAATGTTGCAACAAGTGCAATAGCCATGCTGGTCCCCTTATCTGGTGTCAGCACCTGTCAGGCTGCCAACCTAATGGGACTTTTGCTAATGGGAGTTGGTGATTGAACTCCATGTGCTGTCATTTTCCTTTAGGTGACTTGCACTTTCTTTCTGTCATTCCCGGTCAGTCATTACATAGGAAATCTGTGAGGAAGCCACCTGGGAGAAAGCCATGAAGAACTTACTTAGTTACTTAGTTACCTAGTTACCTAGTTATTCTCTCTGATATTTCTTCTAACTGGAACGTTTTCCTCCACTTTCTCCTTTTCAATATTAGATGTTTACACAGATGAGGATGACTATTGGGATGCTGATGCACTCCTCAATAGTGGAAATTGTCGCAGTTTTTCGGGAACACTGGAATTAATGTGCGGTCTCCCGCACCTTTTCTCTGAAGACATTACTAAGAAGGTATGTGTTGATATGTTTCTTGGCAAAAAATTAGGAGATGTATTTTTCCTAGCATAATTTAAGTCCTCATCTAGAAAACAGACCTGTTTGCTTTCAAGCGCACAAGCAGTTTACAGTGATTTTTTGCTCTGTTTTGGTTTGTTAGGCTGTTTTAAAGAAAGGTGCCTCATTTTCCCCTAAGCTTGATTAATGTCTGGGACATAGTCATCACCTTTTTCATACAATCATTTAATAATTTAGGTTAGGAGAAGCCTGTGAAGGTCATCTAAACCAAATGGTGGCTAAAAATACTGTGTTTTGCATCCTCCTGTCCTCCTGTAGGTACATGGTGACAGCCTGGGTTTATAGCTGCTATTTCCATTGCGCCATGGCAGCTCTGAATTAAGCTCAGCAGGCAAGGCAGTGCCCATTTAGATTTACTGTGGAAAGGGAGTCTCAGTAGAGAGACCCTTCCCTCTGTCAAGTAATCATAGAAGGGCTTTTGGCACTAATAAGAACCCCAGCCAAACAACCTAAATTGCACTGGCAACATGAGCACACACCTTTAGTTCACCCTGAGTGCCTCCATTGTGTTAAGGTAATGGAGTTATCACTCAAACTCACAGAGTAACTTGTCTGTCGGGCTTAAAGGGATGGTGTACCTTTTCTAGGGCAGAAGTTGGCTGTTATTGACCCTTCAGTACCTGTGTTTCTGCCCCTTAAAGCACCCTGTAAGAGTCATTTTCTGTACTCTCTTTTATGAAGGAAAAAAAGACAGTGAATGGAAGTAACTTCTTTTTCTTTTCTTTTTTCCCTACAAGTTAACAGATGTCTACAGTTCATCTCCGGCTCTAGGACGCTACTTCAGGTCAGCTCAGGTGGTTTCTTTCAGGTAAGCAATTTCTTGTCACCGAAAGTATCTGAAAATTCCAGGCT
>JAVHNC010027365.1:33450-43530 GCA_034782935.1 Micropsitta keiensis | reverse complement strand
TATCACATTCATTAATGTCATCTTGTGGCTGCTTTAGGAAGAAATCCCCAGTTTCCAGGGCTTTATGGCTTTGCACTAAATCCATCTGATAAACACTTTAGGCCAAATCATGACATTGCTAGATTGACATAAATTGCTAAAGGAAGTTTTACTATAGTTTGTGCTTTTGTGATCAACCAGCACAAGCTACGTTGCTGTAAGCTAGCCGTAAACACAGTCTTCACCTCCAGCCTTTTTTGAGGCTCTCTTCCATCAAAACCAGGCAGTCTAACGGCACCCTTTGTGGTTTGCTCTGTTCATAAATAAGACTGTTGCCACTGTCTATTAGACTGATTTTGTGAGCACACAAAAGCTAAAGCACTTATTTTCTAGTTAGTAATTGTATATTTGACCTAATGCACTGTTTGCAATCCTTTCAATTAATGTCACTTGAAATTAAGTCTAATTCCTCCTTCCCCTCACCCAATGCAGTATAATTGTAAACCAAAACCCATGGAACTTTGATTTCATCTTAATATGTTACATCACTGAGAAGCCTGGTTTAATGTTGCTAATCAGTAGCCAGCTTGTCTGCATAGAAACTGTAAGTGAAGAATAATAATTGGCTATTTGTGCACAGGAGTGCAAAACTGAGGACTGCAATAGGGATACTGTAAATTAAAACGCATTACAAAAATAACCATTTATTAAGGTACCTATGGACATTTCATTCTCGAGCATGAATTAAGTTAGCCTCTAGCCTCATCAAAACTAGGATGTCTAGGACTGCCTAAGCCTGGTTTAGTTTCTACGATATGCACAAGTCCACATCACAAAGTCAATTTGAAGAAAGTGGTTTTGGGGGCAATAACAAGATCAATAAACTGGAGCAAGGGCTTTGGTTGGCAATGCAGAGGAGACCTTCAGCTCTATTTTCTGAGAGGTGTTTGTGTGTATACGTGTATGTGTACATCTATGCTATGAAGCAGGTGTGGCTAAGTGGGAATGGCCAGAATCAGGGACAGAGACAACATTACATTGGTAAGGAGCAAAGATGGAAGGCAAAGGGATGGATCAGAAGCAAAGAGACTCAGAGCTGAATCTGGACCAGCCTTCTTTTGTAGTTTACTGGCGGAATTAAGTATGTCCAGCACATTTAATTTTACATCATCTATGTCTTATTTTTTTTGAAGTCTGCCTCTGTTATCCACTTTAGGTATTAAAATGGCCTTTCTTAGTTGTTCCTCAACTTGGCAGTTTTCAATGATGCTGCCAGGAAAGCTAAACCCTTCTTACTTAGTCTTCGAAAGCATAATCAGGGAGCTAAGAGGCCAGGATTAGTCTTGCTAATAAATGTGTACAAGAGAACTCCTTTGGGGATTTCTGGTTTTCTAACTATTTGCTTTAAAGGATTACAAGTTTCTACTGGACCCCAGTGAGACAGCTGGAGTTTGCCTCATCTTCCAGTATGTCGTGGAGGGGGAAAAGAATTACCCAAACAGTTTGCTTTCTGGCTTTCTGAAAGATGTTTTTTTTCACCATTTTGGCAGTTGCCGTTTTTTACTCTCCAAGGCTGATACTGAGACACCCACCATACCCTGAGGAGCTGTGGTCAATACTGTCTGTTTCCTCCAGGGAATAACAGTGGCAATGGTGTCTCTGTAAGATTAATGCAGGTTAAGGTCACCATCCCTAGGGCTAGCTGCCTGGCTGGATTGCCTTGGAGAAAGAGGCGAGGTTCTCTAGGTAAACAGAAATTCCCATATGTTAGTGAGCTTACATTTGCACATATTCAAAATCCTGATTTCAAGCTCCTTGAGGCTGTGTGAGAACACGTCTCAACGTATCTTTATCCAGTCTCATCTAGTACACTGGAAAATGAGCAGACACTTGAGCAAGTCTGGAATTTCCAACCCAGGAGGGAGAAACAAGCCCATCATGCAGCACATTAGCCTTTAGACAAAACCAGGTGAACGGATTCAGGCTGATCAATGACTTTGTGCTGGCTGCAGTCACTGATTACGAATATTCATAAATTATGGTTTAAGCAGTAACTTTTTTCAAGTTATTGAAATAGGTGCATAGATTAAAGTAACGGACTGCCATGGTAGTTCTGCATTGCATGTCTTGAGTCCATGGTATTTAGTCTTTGCTGGTGGAAGCCTCCATCTGTGCAAACATTGTAACTGATACCCTTCTGAAAGACATTTGATGAAAGGCAGAAGAGAAATAAATTAATGATTTGGTTGCACATATGGACACATAATCCCTGGCCAGATGCATTCAGATATTTTTTTCATATAAGCAGCATGGTAGGTCTTTACATATCCAGTTACAGACCTCCACAATAAAGTTAACATTGCCAAGACCCCATTTTGAAGGTTGGTTGGTTGGTTTTGGGTTTGGTTTTTTTTGTTTTGTTTTGTTTTGTTTCTATCAGTATGGATTTGTATGTGTGCATTCAGCAAAATTTCTCTAATAATGAAGCTGTGATAGATGTAGGCTTATTACCTGGCTGATACAGTTTCTTGTTGTAAATGAAGTGGGCATCATGATAGTCAACACTTATTCTCCATAAGTCTATGTCCTCCGTGCTTTCCTGAAGTGTAAATCTGGTTGGGTGTTCAACAAGTGACTTGTTTTCTTTCTTTGCCAAGTGGGAACTCCTTGCTTTCCAATGTTATGCATTCTTACTCAGGTTGACACAATTCAGCAGTGGAAATAAAGATATCTTTTTAGGTTCGTAGGTGGGTTGTCCTGACAGCTTTGCACGAACATTTCCTTTCCGGGGATGGAGGGGAGTCCTGGGATTTGGCCCTAACCTGGGTCTGTATGTCTTGGTCCTCCTGTAATGCCATGTCTTGCTCCTGAACTGGAGCCTTCTTTTTCCTTTGCTTTTTTTTAACTGAAAATGGTGGTGTCTGTATACCTAATGGTTTCTGAAATGAGATACTGTGTGTGACAGTGTATGACTCTTACGGGTTAAAGGTGTAGAGGTTGTTCTTGTGCAAAATACTCATGGCAAAGATGGAACTTCGGCTCCTTGGGTTGGGTGAGCTGAAGCTGCACCCTGTGTCTGTCCATGCTACCTGTGCACATCAGATTGATTTCTGTGCCTGGTGAACATGCTCTACCCTCTGTGGTGGTATAAACCTGGAGGCAGGTGGGCACGGAAGCGTGTGAAGCCAGTGCTGTATGTAGCTGAGACTTGTGCTGCCCATCCGGAATTATTTGTTGCTGTCACTTGGTTCAGACTGGCCCCTGTCAAGAGGAATATTTGTGAGTGCTGCTCCCTTGCTGATCTGGCCTCAGCTGTTTGGGTCTCTGCCAGGGGTATTACATGCAGGAGCCTGGGCAGCTGCAGTGTGTCAGATGGGTCAGCTCGTATTTGAGGATGTGATCAAACCAGTGAGTGTCTGCTAAGCTTGAAGTCACACCTTAACATACAAATGTTAAATCTCTGTGTGTTTGAGTTTTAGTTTATACATGCCAATGTTGAAAGCAGTGTATTACTTAAGCTTTGTCATTCTGTTGAATATGTAATCTTTATAATTCTGTTGTACACTTGTGTTAAATGTATTAATCTGCTCTGGAAGCCTTTGAGAAAAGTTTACAAATAAACTGTTCTGTTAAGGCAAAAGATGCTATTAGCAAAGAAAAGATATAAATATATCCAGATTTGTTGTTGCTCTTCCACAGATAAAAAGGATAAGAACAGTTTTATGTCCAAGGAAGTGATAAGTTCACATTGTTGTCTTAACTCGGCACCAGTTCTGACGAGATTTTCAGGGGATTTCAAAACAAATCTAGGAACTTAGAGAAAGCAGTCTGAGGTTTTCCTGATTCTAAGTGGAATAGTCAATAACTGAGGATCCTGTCAGAGGACAGTTGGGTGTGGAACATTGTGAAGGACCAGAAAGAGTCAAAGAAGTGATTCTTTGACAGCTGCTCTGAGTCTGCTTCTGGCAGTGTCCTGGGTGGTTGCATAGTGCAGCTTGAGACTTGTTTGTGATTTAGGCAAAATTATGGTTGTTGTTGTTAGTGTGTTGAGGTCTGAATAATAATCTTGTGTGATCACTGACGTGTCTGTATGTGATTTTTAAGAATGCTTCTTAAAATACAAAGGAAAGAAAAAGCATCACTGTCTTACACTGCCTGGAAACCTGAGCTCCAGCCTGCTCCGTCCCATTGGCTTTTCTGCCAAATGGGGCTTTGAGGACCTGTGTGGTGGTGTAAGTTAGGACTACAGACTTCAGTAATTAAAAAGCAGTTCAGACAAAGCCATTAGCTGCCTGCTCTCTCTTCTTACTCACTGTGAAAACCTCAGACATGAGAAAAATGCATCACTGCTATGGGTCGGGAGCCAAGCAGAAGAGCATCAATAAAGTCTTCATTGTTCTTAATATTTTCTCAGGAAGTATTTTATTGCTGCCTTTATTAGTAGAAAGCAAATGGGAATTAAAACAATCTCTGAGATTCTACAGTCATCCAAAGTATGTTGACTGGAGAAGCTTCAAATATGATAAAAGAAATAATGTAGATCTTTCCTGTACTCTCTGTGAAGTGGAAGGTAAACCTGGGGAGATAAAGAACAGATGGTAATTTTGCCATAAATAAAAGCCATAAGAGAGAAAGGTGAATAAACTCTACACTAGTTACAGGACATAAGTTTTTTTCCCTACAGGTCAAGTAAGGCAGAATTTTTAACACTGGAGTAAAATACTTTTTAGATACCCTATTTATAGTACAGGACAATTTGAAGAGAATTATCCTACAAGAGTTACTTGAAAACCTGGGAACTATTGTTTGTTTTCTGAATGTTCTTTTTCTTCTCATTTTTTCCTGAAAGGAGGATATCATCCAGTGAAAATTGGTGATCTTTTCAACGGTCGGTACCATGTTATTAGAAAGTTAGGATGGGGACACTTCTCTACAGTCTGGCTATGCTGGGATATGCAGTAAGAAAACTATTTATTTCCATTTACTTTTTCCTTAATACATTATTTTGTTTGGAGCATCTTTTGTTTTACATGCATGATAAAGTTTTGTGAATGTTTGCTATCTTTTTATGGATAAAGATGTCCGCAGTCTTATTTTGCACTTGGTTAAGGGTTTAGCTTACAAAAGCTGTCAGAAATAAGTATGTATCTGTTTTCTTTGACAAGTTAGCTTTGCTTATTGAATTTGCATGTTGTCTTGAAAATGCAGGAATGAGCTACTGTTTTTAATTGTTTTAAATGAAAAAATAAACCTTGACTGAATGATAAAATATGTAACCAAATTCCTCTTTTAAAGGCATTAGCATCAAGGAGACAGAATGTTCAATATTTCAGGCTGTTAACAGAGTATTGATAGAAGCTGGTTTTAATTGTAATGTCAGTGTTCTCTGTCAGAATATATTAGGTTAAGAAATACTTCATGCAACATTTCCCAAGCTTTGAAGTATATCTATTTTAGTTCAAAGCATGTGTTGAAAATATTTTTGTTCTTTTAAAGGGGAAAAAGGTTTGTTGCCATGAAAGTTGTCAAAAGTGCCCAACATTATACAGAGACAGCCTTGGATGAAATAAAGTTGCTCAAATGTGTAAGTATCACCCATGCAATATGTGCTCAATATCAATAATAACAGAAAAAAATAATTAAAAGATGGAGCAGAATATTGTTTTTAAACTTTTTACATATTTTTTCCTACATATCTGCTTTATTTTATGTGTTGCTGTGATTTCCGAAGCTCCAAAATAGTGTTTAACTTCATGTGGAAAGCTAACTAACTAGTATTTTAAAGTGATTTTTACCCTAAAACATCAGTGTTTCCATTCTTAATTTTGGTTCGTGAAAGTGACCCTAATGATCCCAACAAGGATATGGTTGTGCAGCTGATTGATGACTTCAAAATTTCTGGAATGAATGGAATTCGTATCCTTTCAAAAACATTGCATCTTCATTAAAACTGATCTACTGACATAAGTAAGCATTTAGTTTGGCTTTTTTTCTAGTTAGTATTTAAATATGCATTAACCTAGAGGCAAAGGGTAGTCCAGTGTGTAATGCTTTCACTGGAGTGAAAGTAGCTGAGCTTTTCTAAACACACTGCAAAACAGAAAATTATTATGAATCCTGTCATGTTCTGCTAGAACTAGAGATAGCTCATGTAAGAATTGGAGTTTTACTGAAAAGGTTTGTAATAACTGGGGCTTATAGGAAATACATTTTGCTTTAGGCTGGTAAAGAGAAAGCAAAGTGTCAGTGTTGTGAAGAAACTGGTTTGTGTTTTCTTGTGGCAAGTGTGAGGGCATGGAGATTCTTCTCTTGTTTTATGAGCCTCTTTTGTCCAGGTGTTAACCTCTTTTTGGGCAAAGATTTTAAAGCTTTATCTTCAAATGCTTTCTTTAAAAAAGGAGGGGAGGGAGTGTTGGGAAACGAGAGACACAGTAAAATGGGATGCAGTATTGTTCTCAGGGAAAATTTTGGGTCTGTGAATGCATTTGGTTTCATAGTTGAGCTAAAGTGAGTTTTCATTGCTAATTATATTAGGTATTTTAGCAGCTTATATTACTCTGCTTTCATATACTGTTACAGCTGGTATTTATGTGTATACTTCTATTTTGGAGCCCTAATAACAGACCTCATTGTTCATGGTTTCATACTACCAGACAATGAATCAATTCCCTCTCTAAAGAGCTTAACACTGAGTTAATTTTGGTGATGGGCCTTCAGTCTTCAGCAGATCAGGTTAAGGTGCTCTTCATCTAGTCTCGTCCTCTAAGAAGTTACTGTCATTAAATATGAATGCCCACTAGAAAGCATCCTTTCAGGGAGAAGCATGTGAGCAGTTTTCATCTGACCCATCTGTCTCTTGACATAAATCATGAGTTTGGGGACAAGTATCCTCAATTACAGAGTGGCATCTTAACTGCTTTCCTTTTGTCCCATTTTGATTTGTTTCCTGGTTGCTTCAGTGGTCAGCTACCATGGTAGAAATGTGCTTAAATGTAGGTGAAGTTAGTGTAGTCTGCTTATTGCCTAGGTTTTATCATCATATTAAAATAAACCCTACAGTTGCCAGTAGTTGTGTCAATCTGAATATAAATTGTTTGTGATCAAGGAAGTTGCTTAGCACAGTGAGGCAAAGAACCCTGGTGAGGGTTTCTTGTAGCTGTTGTGCTACAGAAAACCAGGTTTTAATGTACGAACTGAGCTGAGATGCTTATTAAGAAGTATTTAACGGATATATCTGTTTTGTATAACTGTTCACAAATAATGTAACCAAAGCACTTCAGGTCTTCAGCTGACAGCTGTACAACTGAGGGATAATCAAAGTTATTTTTAGAAATTAGAAATTTTTACTTGCTGTTTTCTAATAGAAAATAGGGAATAAGAAAATGCATTCATAGCTATACATAGAAATAACTCTTAATCTGTTTAACAGAGCAGTTTCCCAATAACAATCTTAAACTATTACTGAGATTCACCATTATGTATGTGTCTGTATTAAAGGTGAGAGCCATTTCTAAGTGTGAAGGGTAAAATTTGTTGGTGATAACATTTTGAAAGCATATCCAAACTTCATCTTTTGAAATATGGCACTTAAGTTGACAGAGCCAAAAAAGGCAATGTACTAGTGAAAAATAAGCGTTCAGATAGCTTTGTGTTACCATCTGGACAGCTGATGTTGATTTATTTTATTGCAGTTTTACTTTCATGTTGAAAACTCTGACAGTACACAAATTGTTTTATGGGGAAGGCAGATGTTCCTGCCTTACTGAGAAGTACATTTTTCAGAAAGGTGCAGTAGACAAGATGGGTTGACACTGTACTCAAATTGAAATTACAGCTGGAAGTCTGTCAAAGTCCTAACCAGCAGTGAAAATATAGGATCAAGTGTCTTATGCTCTTGAGTTTTCTTGTGAACAGCTTGTGCATCCTTAGTTGCATTGCCAATTTGAGCAGCGGTTTGTTGCACTGATTTGATCAACTCCTTTTTGACTTCTAGGAAAATAGTCTTTGGTGCAAGTTTATTTGGGAGGTAGTAGGTAACTGATTATAATGTTTTGCTGCTATTTGTTACCATTTTAAAAATACCCTATTAGTGCTATGTTAGTGTTACTGAGTTAAACAGGTTGAGAGAAATATGAGAATTTGAGTGTTTTTCTATGCTCTGCTGTTTCCAGCTTCCTCTGGGCAAGTCACTAAATATCTTTTCCTTGACTGTAAATTAAAGCAACATATGCTTCATAGAGGCTAGATAAATAGTTATGGAATACATTTAAAATTTAAAGCAAGACAGAAGAGAGGTGGGTGAATCCTTTGGATGGTTAATACCACAAAATGTCGTGGAGCTTCCAGACAGGGAAACTTGTCAAGAGCTGTGTAGCACAGAGCTGGGAACGTGCAGAGTCACTGTCCTGCACTTTGTCATCTTTCTCGTAGGAGCTGTAAGAAGTGTTTATATACAAAGGGATTTTAACAGTGTGTCTTGTGCTACGCTAGGCTGATAATTTTTTTAACTACTTGAACATTTTAAAAAGATTGCAATTATGAGTTTGTTTTTTTTTTTTTTCCCCAGGAAATAACAGAATTCCCAAACTTGAGCACTTTGGTGTTTCCAGTAAGTGTAGGTTATTATGTTTGTCTGCACTGGGTATTTATTAGAGCCTTAATAAATGTTTATTTGAGTGTAGCATTTTTAAATAAAATATTCAGATAATTGCATAATGAAACAAGTATTTGGAGAGACAAGTAAAAAGATAAGGAAGGAAACATTCCTGACACAATCAGACATTATAATAATTATAATAAAATTATCTCCAAAGAATATACAGCATTAATTACATGACGTAAAGCATAAATGCTGCCAGTCCAGAAGCAACTAAGATACATCCCAGAAGTTTTCTATGTTGGTATCAGACCCTTATTTCATTTAACTAGTATCTAACCCATATCTAATCTCTTAAGTGCTTCTGTAATGTGTGTGTATAGATAGACAGATACTTAATGGTAAGCTTTTAGTCAAGAAAGAACAGTTTTAAGTACTTGTCGTGGTTGAAGCCCAGGCCATAAATTAGAACCATGCAGTCTACTTCCCCCCTTCCCTTTCTTCCCCCTGCTCCTGGAGGGATGGGAAGGAGAATCGGAAGAATGCAGCTCCCACAGGTTGAGATAAGAGCAGTTTAGTAACTAAGGTATAACAAGAGAGGAAAAACAAAACAAACAAAACACCACCACCACAAAAAAAATTGAAGTATAAAATTCTTCAGACTCTTCTAAATACCACACCAATATTTTTTATGACATCTATGGGCTGCTCCAGGATTCTCAGAAGGGGGCTAGATTTCTTTAGATATAAATACCTTGTAATATATTTCACTGAAAGGTTGTGGAGGCTTGCAAACAAACACTCATAGCGGATTCATAATAGTGAATTCATAATAGTGAATTCATAAAAGCTCACACATTCTAATATTTCTGAGACCTACTCTAACTTCAAAACTTAGAATACTTGCTGAAATATAAAATCTTCATAATTTACATATATTATTTTCTTCTTTCTTTCTTTGTGATTTGGATTTCCTTCTTTTTTTTTCAGAAGTAAGGGCACTTTCCATATGAATAAACTATGCAAACTGAAGAAAGACTGTTCAGGAATGTGTGGTCAAAAACTGGTCATAATCAAATGATACAGCAAAAGATAATCCATTGCATGAGGAAGCCAAGTTTGCAGTAGCAAAATGTGGTGAATGGCAAATCAGAAAGCAGAGCTCTGCAAGATTTAAGGGTGGATCCAGCAGACAAATAATGGCATTAGTTATGGGTGGCACTCTTAACCAGGGTAGAAAAGGCAGAGTAATTTGTCTCTGTCTGTTTTTCCTTTGTTACCATTCTTGTAGGACCTGTAGCTGTCTTACATACCTCGTATTAACTCCTTTGTGTTTTCAGCACATTTAGGAAGATTTATCTCTGCTGAATACATTTTCATTTTTGTCTTCCTTCGGTGCCCAACAGTGAGCCTTTTCTGATTTCTGCTTGTAACCCTGGTGCCATCTTGTGCCTGCATTTTTAAGACTTATGTTGTCAGCATAATATGAAATACCTAAAAAACAA
>JAVHNC010027017.1:0-11685 GCA_034782935.1 Micropsitta keiensis | reverse complement strand
TCTAGGCTATCCTGCCTGGCTCTTGTTCCATTCCAGTGAGGCTTAAGTAACTTGTATATTGCACCTGCTTGACTTTAGGAACAGCTCAGACACCATACAGTCTCTAGATGAAACCCTTGGATTGCTCCCCTCCTGACTGCAAGAGGCTGTGAATATACACTCAAGGTACACAATATATACAATATATATAATATATACACAAGGTGCTCTGAACTCCTTTTCTGGTTGCACAGGAAAATGTGAAAGAATTGATGTAACAAAAAAACCCAAACATAACCGTAACCTGGTAGGCTAATTTTTGATTATTTAATAATTGAGATCCAGAATCAATCCTGACATTGCTGAGTTATTCTTTATTTTTACTAAGGCATGAGTGCAATGAGTACCAGGCTGTACCTTTAAAATCACTGAGTCCAACCATTAACCTAGGACTGTCAAGTCCACCACCAACTTGTGTCTTTAAGCACTACATATTAACCACTTCCCTGGGCAGCCTGTTACAATGCTTGACAATCCTTGCAGTGAATAAATTTTTCCTAATATTCAATCTAAGCCTCTTGGCATTAATTCCAGCACAGTCTGCCATCAATACCACTAATACTGGTTTGTTTTTTTTTTTTAATTACATCATGAAACAAATGTCATTTGCAGGCCTGAAACTGATTTTCTATGAACAAAGATTACAGAATACATTTGTATAAAGCAAATGCATGAAGAATGAGATGTCAAATCAAACTTAAACTGGTGTTGCCTGTTTGCTCTTTGGTGATCTGCATGAGAGTTGGTTTTCTTAGGTCACTTTTCAGCTGTGATCAACAGGGCTCCCTTTTACCTACAAAGCCCTTCAGAAGCGCTTGCATGCTTAAGATTCAATCCTGTAATAAACAACATCATATGGCCTTTGGATTGGCAATGACTTGTTCTGTTGCCTCAAGTGGGGCAGACCCTTACCTTCTCACAAAATGCATTTTAGACTTGCCATCAGGCATTTTTTTTAGCCTTGCTTTTATAGCAATGTCATCTGCATGGCCACAGTGTTTTGCTAGTCCTCCCCTCAGTAATATTTGGCCACATTCAAGTAAATTTGTCAGATGGACAAAGCGTCCTAAAAGAGTTGTAGAAATTTGCTCTTAGATGGAGATCGGCAGCTCAGCTTAGTGCTATATGAAAGGAAAGGCAGTAACCACTCAACGCTTTATTTGTCCATGCCAAGAGATGGGAGCAAATTTGCAAATCCGGTGTGTGTCAGATGGCCACTTACAAAAATGCTGTCATTTGCCTTCTTAATAGATAAGTGGATGTGGAAAACAAATGGGATTTGGGGAGATGGAAGAAAAATTAGCCTCAGTGCTCTGGCCTTGGAGGAAGCAGTGTGGAAAATACGCATCCAACTTAAAATAATTCTTAATAGCAAATAAAATTACAAAAATAAAAGGTATTTGTGCAAGCATCCCAAGCGTTCTAATAGGAGTTTCTGCATTGAAGAGTCAGTTGCTGTTTTATGTGGGTCTGGAATGCTGAATTTTCATGTTAAATTGGAATTTTCTAACTTTATATCATCCCTTCTGTGTTGGCGGGAAAAAAAAATACCCAACAACAACTATTCAAATAAACAGTTTCTTTTAATCCAGAATGTGGGTGACCATGTAGAAGTGGAAAGTAGCAGAGTGAGGCTGAAGGGCTGTGGATTCTGTCCCTGGCACTGTCAATTACCTGCTTTATGATCTCAGGAAGACTGCATCTCCTGCTCACTTAACCTGTTTGGTCTGTCTTGCCTTATTAATCTGTAAAATACTCAGCTTTGGGACTGAATCTTACTATGACTGAACAGAGTCTAAGCACAAAAGAGCCTTTGATTTCAGCTAGAACCACTAGCACAGGTAAATAGCAAATTAGAGATTTATCAGCATTTTAAGTGTAAATCTTTCCAGAGGAAAGTATCTATTTGAAAATCGAAGGGGTGAAAATTCCATGCAGGAAAAGACAATAATGGCAGAGCATCTTTACTAGCAGCCTCAGAAGGCCAAAGGGTCAGTCTTACTGATCTGCTTGCTACTCACCTCAAAAGACAAAGGAATTCTTCATCTTTACTCATCACCTCATCCAGCAGAGCTGGTTTAAATTTCATGCATCACCCATTTTGCTTAAAGCAATGACAAAAATCTTTTTCTTTCCTTCTTCCTATTCCCCCCCTCACCCCCCCCCCCCCCCGAAGATTTGGGAATAATGCTTAACTGGGGTTTCTTTAATTTCAGAAATTAGTTATTTGGAGTGAATTTCAGTTTGCTCAGTCTAGGAGAAAATCCATAAGCAGAAGAAATTAGTTTTCTGAATGACAAGAACAAAAATGAACTCCTTTATAAAATAATGCAAATGCTCAGATTATAATCAGAAAAACAAAACAGAGAAGGAAACTGGTATCAGAGTGCCTTTGTGCCATTCAGGTGTGTCAGAAGGACTCTGAGGATGTTCTGAGGCATTGCCTACAATCCTGTTTTCAAGGCATAAATTACCTCTGATATAACAGTGCTATTTTCTTTCATCTGCTCATGTTTTCTTCCCTTTGCAATGGAGATACTAGGGTGTTTTATGATAAGAGGGGAACATGTGCCACTTGTCTGACATAGCAGTGGTGGAAAAAGGCATTTGGTGGGGAGAGATTTGTAAACTGGCTTGAATCACAGCTCTTGAGATCAAAAAATTTCTTTGTCTCTGAATTCTTTTTGAGAAAGCTGAGATACTGGGCCTCAGCCTTGCCACAAAAAATTAACACCTTCTCCGTTTCATTTCAGGAAATATGTGTGAAAGAAGGTAAAAAGAGAAGAGACCAGAATATCAAACGAAGCTTGTTAGCTTGCAGGACAACAATGAGAAACTGTAGGAACTGCCAAACTTCCAGTATGCCTATTGAGCAGAAATTACACAAAGACTTAAATGATCAGCTATAAAAACAAACAAGTTCATTACTGAGTGAAAGGAGGTAAAGGAAGTCACCCCCAAATAAGACTAAACCTGAGGAAGAGCAAACCAAACAATATTGTTTCTGTAAGAATACTGTCAGTTAAATAAAACAATGTCACCATTGTATGTATTTCTGCTATAATTCATTTCAACATCAATAAGTGAGGATGAAGCTGGCAAAGGAAATATTATTTTTAAAACAGAAATTGCTGCCCAGTAATGTATGCTGGAGAATGCCAGAAAGTTACTTTTTTGCATCAGTATATGCTGTACACCTTTTTAATTTTCTTTGCATGAGCAATTGGGAGATTTTATAAAAACATTAATTTTTAAAATGGGATATTAAAAAAGTTAATAACATGGCACAGACAACAGCATTTATTGGTTATGAGAGGAAAGGAGGGCAGACTTGCAGAGAAAATGGCTACAGGACACACAGAGGAATGAATATGCTGGTTTTACTGGCTTTAGCATGGTGTCTCATTAGGAGAGTTTCTCATTGCCATCCTAGTTCTCCCCCTTTTTTTGTACCACATCTGTTTCTTCTACCTGGACTACAATGAGAGCTACAAAGAAGACTTCAAAAAAAAAAAACATGCAGACCTCAGAAACAGATCCAAGATCAGAGAATGGAGAACTGTCTACTTTGCCAGACTCTGTAGTGCTCTGCTATGCACTACAGAGCAATCCTCTTTTAGATTTAAAATTTCCAACAAATTACTTAAATGTAATTTAAGTATTGTAATTTGCATAAAGCAAAATGATTTTGAGAAATCCAAAGGATCTCTCTTGGGATTTTTCTCTGTTGACTGTCTGACTCCAGTTTATTGGAGGGTAGGAGATAAATTTCAGTTTGTTTCTTTATAAAGTCTTAGTATTTTCTGGGTATGAGGAACTGGTCTGAAGGAGAAGTTACTGTTGTTGCATGGAGGAGATTGCTAAAGCATCTCGTGACACAAAGCCACTCAGGATGGAGCTAAAGTGCAAACCTGTCTCCATTGATGTTAGCCCTGGGCTTGTAAGGTCTGAGCCATTTGAAGTGGCTTTGCTTTCCCTGCTCTTTTTCTTTTCTTCTACCTCCACATCAGTCCCTCACCTCTCTCATTTCTGCTGAAGCAGCTTCCCCACTCACTCTCCATAGGGCCCCCTCCTCTTTATTACCCTCCCAAAACTCCACCTGCTCAGAGACCAGCTCCAAAAGCAACAGTGATTACTTCAGGGAAAGAAATCATAAAAACGTAACTGCCTGTGTGTAAGGAGGCATTCTGCTACCCATCCAGCTGCAGGTGTCAGAGGCAAGTTAAGCGCCTCACAACAGCTTTCCGTACCTCTGATGGGCACACAAGCTCATGAACATGGTGCTGTGGTGCTTTGCTTAACCTGTCTTTCACTGGCTAAACTTGTGCCTGTGCTTCAGTCAGTGCATGGGGACTTGGGTTGCTGCATTTCTTTAATACCATACAGTTCCTGCTGCTACTGGTCTGTCTGTGTGGAGCTAGAGAGTATTCCTAGGTGGTTTAGTGGAAATAGGGTCATTTCTATGGGATATGGATCTGACATCCCATTCTGCTCATACCCAATGGTAGGGCAAAGGAAGAATTAAACAAATTTCCAAGCAGTTTTTAAAATAAGAAAGGAATAATAATATCAGCAGTGGGTGGAATTAACTCCTTCAAAAGTGCCAGGCTCTGCATGCTGAAGGTGTCAGGGAAGACTGATGAAATCTAGCTCATCTGCCAGAGCCCAGCTGTGGTCAGTAAATCATTATTATCTAACAGCTATCAGGTAGCCTATATGAAGTGAGTTGGTCTCTTTTAGGCTCCCAGTGGGTAAATGTTCACCCTACAAAGCAGCTGGTGGAACTGGTGTTAACTGTCAGTGTCAGCAGAGGCTGTGAGGTGTCCACTGTCTGTGAGGGCTGAAGTATGTGGGAGGAGAATCACAGCAAATGCTCTGCACCCTGCAGCAGATACCATGTAGATAAACCTCAGCTATCAGTCCGCAGGTTGTCAATTCTACAATAAGTAAATAAATAAAATAAAAAGTGAAAAATCCAAGGCTGCTTGTGAGCTGAAGACAGGCCCATAATGGCTGAAGTGTTTCACCAAACCTGTTGCCTAATGAGCATGCTGGACATGCTGTTGAATTAAACAGTGCTATGGAAAATCCAAGCCTTTCTGACCAAGGTAGAAGCTTCTTCCAGGATTTTGGAGAAGATATATGTTTAAAAACAAGTTCAGAATGGCTTCCTGTGAGCAGAATTATTTTTTCTATTACTTCAGGCTGCCAGTTTTGAAAGAGAGGGAAATGCTGTAAGAAGCTCTGACCCACTAAGGCTGGAAGGATGCTTATTATGAGTGACATTAAATTAATGGAAGACAAATAGAAAACTCAACTGAGGCATAACATTGAGGACCACTGAAAGCAGGGTGAGCTAGCCTGCTAGACACAAAATGCCCTCCTTCTCTCCTACTGAATGAAGGGACAATATCTATGGCATTCCCGTATAGTTATGGTGGTGGTGTTCACATCTCTTTTGCCCCTGATGAAATATCAGCTGTTGTGCCACTATTGCCCCAAACCCATTATAAGCAGCATCCCAGGGATGTTTGTGATTCCCTTCACTGACAGACCCAAGCCTGCCTCTCTGAGAGACTCTTGAGCATGGTTTGCCAGGCTCTGGTCCCATTCAGGCTCCGCATGAACACCATGGTCTGTCAGGGGTGTCAGTATGTCAAAAAGGGTTTTCTTTCATGAAGGTGTTAAATTATCATCATTTTAGGAAGATACTGAAGTCATCAAATTTCAGATGACTGTTACCAGCATACAACAGAGGTGCATAATGACATCCTAGGGCAACATAGAATTTAGCTCTCTCCAATAAATAATGCAATTTAATTTTATAGGTTCCCCCCACCCGCCTTTGGCCACATGTCTGGCTGTCCAGGGCATTTTGGGAGATGGCTTATATGACTGTGTGTAAATGGTTCTCAAATGGCAGAGACAGCAATATGGTTTTTCCACAATGGGCACTACATGTCTGCATTGTACTCCTGAGTTAACGGAAGAGCCTAGCAGATTTGTCTTATTGTGCTCTAACCTAGGCCTGCCATTTGCTGCAACACTTCAAATCCGTGAGATCCATAAGCAAGTTAGTCCTAAAAGGATATGGGATGCCAGCTGGTGTCATAAAGCTGCTCCTTACCAGCCTGACAGCAAAATCAGCTGACTTTCATTCACATTGGTTGGGGCTCTTTTTTGCTAATAAGAATTTAATCCGTATAAAGCATTCTCCTAATGGTGCACAGAATCTTTTTGTTTGCCACTTCCACAGCTAACGTGCTCTGTGATCTGGTCAGAAAGCAAAGCAAGGGCAGACACAGGTTTATTCCTCCTCCCCCTGCTCTCAGCTCTGTGCCCTTCACACGTAAAGGTCTGTCTTTGTAGACTAAGCCATAAGAAGCAGAACTGATAAAATATTCAGGAGGATTTTCAGTAACCTCTGCAGTAAGACTCCCCTCCATCAAGGTACCATAGGCTCAGGAGGGAAAAGTGAAAATAAAATCAGTCTTAACGATAAGCTTTTCTGATCTGTCAAATAAACATAATTCGTTAATGCCAGTTCATATGGAGAAATGTACCCATCTATACAAATAAAGCCTATAGGTGTCCTGGACTCTCCATTAACAATCCGGGAGGAATGAGAAAGTGCATAGAGTTTTAAAACCCCTTCTTTTGCAGCTGCTGGAGAGCAATTGGAAATATGGTTAAGGACTGAATACACTATACTGGGATTTAAGAAAAATCAGGACACTGAGGGGGGGAAAAAACCCCAACAAATCAACTTGCAAAACCCAGCAGAAATTTCAGTCAGGTGGAATAAACCCTTATAGCAATAGAATGGATGTTGATTTTGTTTGCTTTTTTCTTTTGGTGGGCTTAAAACTATTTTCTCCCTCTTCCTTCAGAGAGAGGAGCTTTGTCTCATTCAGCTGGAGAACATATTTGAGCTACAGTTCATTATCTGCTGGGAAGGCTTTGCTGGGAAAATAGTTTTGGGGCTATTTTTTTTTCTGCCAGTGGCTGGTACAAGACACACAGCTGTTTGTACCTGTCAGCAAACCCAGTCCTTTTTCTTAATGGCCCTGCTGCTCAACACTCTTATTTCACAGTGTCAGGCATTGTGAGCACTTTAATCTGTTAAAAGCGCTCTTTTTTCCTTTTAACACTGATCCCATGTTTTATTTATCAGTCTTTGATTTAGAAATGCTTAGAAGGCATAACACGTTTTCTAAGATGGATGACTTTTGTGCATGCACGTGTGTGTGTGCATAGGTGCTGTTGTCATTGCTGGAAGCCCAAAGGAAAGCATCTTTATGCTTTAAAAACTCTCTGGCATGTAGTCCAGGAGAACTACTACTCTCTAACAACAGCTTTCTGAGCACAGAGGCCTATAAAGATGTTCTGTAAAGAGCCAGATTCAGCTCTTGGCTTAAATAGGCTTTTTTTCCAGGTCCTGCTGAAAGAGAGAGAAACAGTGGTGAATAAAGGGAGACCTAAAAGCTGCATTTTGTTTCCAGAATGCTTAAAGTCATGCAAAAATAGTTAGGTTTATCATCTCCATCTGATAATATAAAACTGAATCAGGGATTACAGAAACTTAATTTTCTATCTAGGGAAATAAAACCCCCCTCACTACAGTGTTCAGTGTTTCATAGGGGCAAATACATTCTCGCTCCACAAGCTGCCATGCCCTCGAGCCAGATTGGCAAAGGTATGAACTTCTCCTAGCCCTCACACTCCCCGCAGGAGCAGTGTGGCTGTGTCAAAAGAAACCTTAGAAACCCCATCTCCCCATATGCAGACTAGAGAGCTCCACAGCGTGTGTTGCAGTAAAAGATCCCTCTGGCCACAGAAATTACTCAGCCTATGTGCCAAGGGCAGCCAAAAGCAGCTGTTTTACTTGCCAAGAGACTGAGCGTGCAGTGTGCAACTTCTACAAGTTGCTCTTGCAGAGAAAGAGGGCCTTTAACACCACTCAATCATGCACACATGCCCAGAGTGGATCCAAGCCCTCTCTGTCACCCTCTGTACCTCTGCCTGATGTGCAGACCACGTCTACTCTACACTCACAGAGACATGTATCCACAAATGCATTTACACATGTGCTTTTTTATACTGGAAGTACCTGTACCCTGCTGTGGAACTTCCCCTGACTGTAATATCCTAAACATCAATCTACTGTATTATTAGGGGTGTTATAAACAGTCTGGGGAAGCAAAAATACATGCTGCTTCAGAAATGCGGGCGAGAAAACATCTGCCCCATCAGATGCTAGCTAGGAAGTCCAAAGCTGAAGCTGTCCCTGAGGCCACAAAAGATGAAGGCTTCTCCAGAGAGCAGCTGGGAGAAGGAGGTGAATTTTGCTGCTGCCTGACAGTGGCTGAGGAGGTCTCTGGGGTAGTGACAGTTGGGCAGCATGAGCAGCCACTAGCACCTTCTCCTCTCGATGTAGCCAGCCAGGCTCCTACATCTACAGACAGAAAGGCTATTACTGTGTTGCTCTGAACTTTTCTGAGTAAGAGTTAGTTCCTGGCTGACCTGCTCTTGTGCAAAAGAACTGGGAAGTCTGGCATTGCTCTTTGGCCACCTATTATACCCTGATTTACACAGTCTGATTTACATGAGACAAAAGTTAGTTCAGGATCAGATCTCCCTGGAAGAGGGTAAGAAGCATCCTGCAGGACAGGAAGTCATCAGGAACACTCCAGCCACATTGTCTATGAGCTTTTTCCTTCCAATCTAACAAACTCCCTCACTGTGCACATGAATCCCACTGATGTGAGCAAATCCTGGGATTATCTGATCGGGGACAAGAAGCCCTACCTTTTCAAAATCAAGGGATATTGCGTAAGTTCTAGCTATGAGACAGCACTGGGGCGAGGGAGATTCTTGTTACTGATGTGGTAAATGTCCCACAGGGAAGTTGTCAAACCACTTCACTTGGTCTTCAGAAGCAAACAATGCCCACCACTGTGCCCCAGTTATCAAAACTGGTTTAAATGTCCAAGAGGATAACTGCTGTGATATCACCTGACTCCTTGTGTTTTATTTTTTTTGTTACCCTTATCCTTATTTATACCTTTTTCTTCTAAGACATTTCTGAAAGCAATGGTTTTAAGCTTGCATTTAACCAAGAGATCCCTGTGGTGTCATCCCACTAGTTCAATAGGTGCTCTGTGTTGCCAGCCTGGCAGCTGCCACAGGGTGTGTCAGACGGTTCTGATGATGATGAGACATCTTGATACCCTTAAAGTCCTGATGGCTTTTACTCACATTTCACTGGGAAAGAGTTGTTAATATTTGATTACTTAAACAGAAGATCCTGTTCAAAATCCTCCCCTGATTTGAGCATACTGCGCATCCGTCCCATCTCCAGTAGCAAAGTGATAAAAATACGGTTTTTGCTCTACAGAGACAGCTCCATTACGTAATCCTATCAATCAGCTGCCAATCACTATGGTAACTGGGTGCCAAATATGGTACTAAAATAAGCATTAAATAGCTGCCAAATGGGGCCCTCTCTGCTCTCACCATCTTAAAATCTTCATCTTCCTTCTCATCTTCTGTCTGCTATTGATGCACAGTTTTCACTTTACTAACAAGGTCTCTCCAGTGAGACCCTGCTCAGTGTCCTGCAGCTATTGAGATATGACTGAGGCTGGGAAACAGGGTTGACTGAAATATGTAAGTACTTTTCAAAGAAATATAAACTAAAATTTTGTTTGTTTGTTTTGTCTTGTTTCATTTGAAGTCTCTTGTTACACACTTCATTTGCATTAGCATGCCATAGTTGTTGTCCATCATCAGCTAGCCAATCACACAGGACAAGGTCAGACCAAAGATCTTCTAACCTTTTATCTTTAATTCAATAGCAGCAGACATGTAAGGAAAAACTATAGGAAGCAGAGAAAATATAGGAAATCTTACAGGAGTGTGTAGTCCTGGGACTTCCTGAGCTGGATGTAGTATCTGCAATATCATAATTGTCCCTGATAGGCCTTTTACATCAAGTATGTTGATCCCAATTTGAACCCATTTGTACTTTTGGCGTCCCCAGCATCCTGTGTCAAAAAGTTCCCCAATGTAATTAGTGCAGGGTGTGAAAAGTTCTTCATGTTTCTGCTAACCCTGCTCTTTGAGCAGTTCCAATGAACTGCCTCCTTGAGTGTTATACAATGAAAAATAGTTTAATTCCCCATTCCCATTTCATAGGCGAGGCAACTGTTGTTTCAGTTATCAAAAAACATGGAAATGTTTTGTTTCCCTGTTTGTTTCCATACACTGCAGGATTAAAATATTGAAACCTTTTTATAGTTAAAAGGTTATAAATAATACTCCTGGAAAATTCTCCCTGTGATGTTTTGAATGCAGCCAAAGCAGAAGGGGAATGGGACTTATTACTTCATAGGAAAAACTTTTCTTCCAGTTTGAAACAGAACAGGTATAATTTTTGCAAAAACTGAACATGAATACACTTTGGACAACTCAGTCTATTGCATTTCAAGTAAGCAAATGTGTCCAGGTGCCTAAAATTTGAAAACAAAACCTGCCTTTCAAACAGCCATCATACAGTGAAAAACAGAAACACCCCTGTCCTCCTCCTCACATCTTTATGCCAAATATGATACTGTGAAATCTGGTGTTTTGACAACATCAGACACTTCAGGATTTTTGCCTCCGATCTGAAATTTCATCCCCTCCAAATAAAAATCAAGCAACGTTCACAAAATATTATCTATTTTGAAGAAAACAATGCTACTAAAATTTTTCTTGCGAGGTACATAGGTTGATCTCAGGAAGGAGAAAAGTGACCAGTATTTTATTAGCGACTCTGCCCTGCTGAAAAGTTTTGGTTTTACAGGATGGGTCTCAGCTTTGTGACAGTCTCCCACTGCAAGGAAACCAGTGGTCTCTGTGACTGACATATGCAGAAACCCTGCAGCCAGCAGGTCTTCCATGCCAGGGCACCTCCCTTGCTCAGTGAAAGCTAGGATGCACCACTGCGTCCCCTCAGGCACCCCAACCAACTGTCCATGGCTGGCATCTTCTGGAAATCAGGTGGCTGGTTGCTCCCTGAAGCCAGGAGCCATGTGCGCCATGCATCTGGGAGAAGAGCGAGTGTTCTGCAACAAAATGGCATTTACAGAGCCACAGACGCTGGTTTCCTCCATGCCCTAGCAGTTGGACCACATTCATGAGCAGGCATGTTGCCATTCTGGCAGGTGGACGTAGGTGTAGGTAGCCAAAGGTCACATATGTGCCTAAAAAACATTTGTTGAAAGCAAATGCTCTGAGCCAGGAATAAGAAATAGTCCGGAGCTCCCATACATCATTAGTACAGCATCATACCAACAACTGGATTAAAAATAAACATAGCTGTGGCAGGTGAGATATGGCTTCCTTTATTATGGGCAGTGTTTTATTTTTTCATTATAGAATCACAGAATCATAGAATAGTTAGAGTCAGAAAGGACCTTAAGATCATCTAGTTCCGATCCCCCTGCAAGGGCAGGGATACCTCACACTAAACCATTCCACCCAAAGCCTCATCCAGCCTGGCCTTGAAAACCGCCGAAGATGGAGCATTCACAACTTCCCTGGGCAATCCATTCCAGTGCCTTACCACCCTCACAGTAAAAAATTTCTTCCTTATAGCCAATC
>JAVHNC010026787.1:0-17838 GCA_034782935.1 Micropsitta keiensis | reverse complement strand
GATGAGGCCTTGGGTGGAATGGTTTAGTGTGAGGTGTCCCTGCCCTTGGCAGGGGGGTTGGAACTGGATGATCTTAATGTCCTTTCCAACCCTAACTATTCTATGATTCTATGATCTTTTAAGCTCTGGTCCTACAGCTGTGATCCATCAGGTTTTTTCAGATCTTCAGAATTTCTTATTAAAAATTTTAGATTTATTTTAGTTTTACACCTCTTTAAAGCAGAACTGCTTTTCATGTCAATCTATGACTTTAATCCAAGAAAGCTTTATTCAAAGGGAAAAGAAATTTTGTGGTAATAATAACTACAGTCTTTTGCACAAGAGGGTTAGTTTTGGCAAGATAGAAGGACTATACACAGGTATGGCAAACTGATATTCATATTAATTATGAAGCTAGAATAATTGCCCATTTTTAAAAAATTGTCTGTGCTATAGCTCATGGTCATGAACAAGCTGAACTATCTGTAGCTTGTTGCTTGAGCATTAGGGAATATATGTAATTCCCTTTCTTTCCTGTAACAGCATTTTCTATGATCCACTTGGCATCTTGGGCCTAGGTCTGTAACATAAGTGGTTTTATTCAAATTATTTGTCCAAAGGAATTAATACTTACATAGTCATATGTCAATATGTGTGAAAGATCAGATCCACAGGCACCAGCTGTAAATTCTGCCTTTTGATTTATAACTTTGGCCTGTTAGTTATATTATGTATCTCAGCCAAATGCATAGAAAATGTATGTGCCAGGAAGACGTTAATAACCAAATTATTGTCTTTTCCCAATATAAGCAGGGATAATTTTATAATACCATATCATGATTTCTCTTTCTAATAAAAGTATCTGCCTGTTTACTGATCTGTATGTTTCCTTGCTTTTTGAACAAGCAAGCAAGCAAAAAAGGAATAAAATGAGCTGACACAAACAGTAAGAGAATAATAGTGGTATGCATGAGGAGAAGAGCTAATGCTAAAATGTTGATAACAATCTTAATACACAGCAGTGTCTTTTAAGAGCTTTTCTCAGATTCCTAACAAAGTTGACCGTAGCATCTAACAATCTTGCAAAACATACATATGTTCTGTTGGCTGTAAATTACGGTCTATATGTAATACTCAAGCTACCCTCAAAGTATTGAAATAGACTCGAATTACCATATTAATTTGGAAGATATCTATGTTTCAAGGTTTTCAATTCAGTTTCTGTTGAGGCTTCCTTCAGAATTCAAATTTTATTTCTTGTTTCTCATATTAATGGGATTAAACCAACTGGATTATTTTGTTTCTCTTCCAAATTGTTGCTGACTGCTTTCATGTAACTTATAGCGAAAAAAAAGGCAAGTGCATCTACAGCTATCCCATTCGACAGATCAGCCAGCAGGGCTTCCCTTTAGACAGACAGATGGTATCTTTCCTCTAGAGATAGACTGTTCCACTTGCACAAATAAGACTCCGTTAGACTTGAACTGGACTACTGTCCAGTACACTTGTTGCAGAGGAAAAAACTGTATTGACCATTTTATAGGGATTGAATCAAGAACAAAATTAAAATATTTGTAGCATTTTTAGTCTCCTTACATGGTGATATTAACAAAAGCATTTTTCCTAGGTAGTGCAGCACTGAAACAGGCAGTCCAGAGAGGTTGTGGAATCTCCGTTTGTGGAGGTTTTCAAGATCTATCCAGAAAAATTCACAGCTGCATTGACCTGGTACTGCTTGTAATTCTGCAGTTAGTGGGAGACGGTACTACATGACCTCCAGAGATTCCTTCCAAACAGAGTTTCTATAACTCTATGATAAACTCAGTAGTAATAATTATATTCCCAATGATGATAATCTTCTTTAGATACATAAATTCCTTTATAAGTTTTCAGAAGTGGCAATACTATTTACTGCCATCATGGATGAGGATACTGATGAAAGCCACTATCTTTGCTGTCAGATAATTCCTGTTTTTTAAATATACATTATTTTAGGCATGTATGCCTCTTTTTCCACTGTAAAGTCAATGTTCTTAAATAAATAAATATAAATTAGGGTTCCCTTTTACTTTTGCTATAAAACCTGGTGTCATTCCAAGGAAGTATGTAATTTAGAAAAGCTAATTATTTTATTCTACTTTAAATGTTAATTAAACATAATTTATGATATTATTGTTATGTGATAAGTAACTTCAAATTAGAATGTCACATCTTAAAAGAGTTACAGGCATTCAGTATGTCTGGGGATCTAGTCATAATCTGCAATTCTGCATCTCTGAATAGATCAGATGTGAACTTTTTCGGATTAGTTGCATCTTTTGTACTAAAATATAATGAGAAATATTATTCTAGTGTAATAATAAACTTTGTCTTGAAAACATAAAGATAATTAATTTCATTTACAATATTAAGATTATTCTCCACCTGAAAAAAAATGTGGACATAGCAGTTTATTCCAAGATCTAGACTGCTGAAGGTAAATACTAAAATACATACCACAGTACATAAAAATTAGATTCTTTATCTGCCAGGAAAGACTCAAGTATCTAAATTGGACAGTCTTTCTAGATAGCCAGTAGAATTTGTTATCCATGTTAAAAAATAAGCCCAGAAGGCTTCACGTTGGCATGATAGCCACTTAGATATAACTATTACACATGCATCTGAAATACTAACTTTTTTTGTTCCTTGGCTTTTTTCTGTTATTTAAGAGACTGAAATTAAATTTAAGGCATTTCATCTTCTACATGTAAATCCTATTCTTACAATAACATTTGCTCATCTCCACAAGAACTGCTATATCTTTTTTCTAAAAAAGAATGATAAGAAATGAACCTTGGGAAAGCCATATATTCACTAATATGCTGATATTAAAATACAATTAGTATTATATTTCTTTTACTCCATCATGTTAATATGTTTGTGTCTTCTTATCTGTTAATATCTCTGATCCTCTGTCTGCTTATTAATTATTATTATGTCTACTTCTTCTCTTATAAGGTTTCCTTTGTAGAATTTTCACTTACCTTTTATTTTTGTCCTAAGATGTGCTTTCTTCTGATCAAAGCAATTTTTGTTTATTTGCTTCTTTGTTTTGCTTGCAAGGAAAAACTGTCATCAGGTTTGAGAAACTGTAAGTCAGCAATTACTTAGTGCTACAGGTGAATAAAGTATCTGAAGGCAACCAAGTATTTCACTCTGACCTAGAATGTATTAAAAAAAAAAAAAAAGACCCAAACATAAATGAGCTTTATAAATAATTTTCTTTGAATCTGAGGATCATGATTAGAACCCACCTCTACTTACAAAAACCTGACTTTATTGTAATATCCTGAATCATATTTAGCTACCCATCATCTGTATGATTCTACCACCTTTATATGCAGTTTTAAGTATACAAACATTGAAAGTATTCACATACACACAGTTTGCAGATGAGAGTTTATATTTAAACTATATATGTATCTATATATTTTTATATGAGACTATTCCATGTTTTGGTTGCAGTATTAGGTCATCTGGTGCATTAGAAATAAACCAGTTCATTAATAAAACAAATATGCTCTATTTCTAGGCAGTTGCAATGTACTGTAAATTGCATTGGATACCTGAACATTTAAAGAGATTGATGGATACATTAGAAGTAAATACACCACTTGAAATAAGTGATTGTAAATCCATTGCTCTAACCCTTGTCTTCCTATCCATCTCCAAACGAACACATCAGTGTTATTTCAGCACATATCAGCTTTTTCTAGAGAGGAAGAATATATGATAACCCAGAGTTGTATATGTTGTGTACTTCTCAATGCACAGATGGATGTAGGCAGAAAAAAAAAAATCACATAAATTTGTAATTTAATCATAAACCATTTTTTTAATCAATTTTGTAACAAACTGATAATGACCGAAACAAATGGAGGAAATTGACAATGAAATGAAAAATATCTTATTCAAAGGATAATCTCATCTAGAAAATATGCTAGTCTTCCAAAAGAAAAGTAAACAAACGTAAACATTATCAGTGAGCATGCTCTAACAGGAAACGGATGCATAGCTTTAAAGGAAAAAAAGTAACAAAATCTGATTCACAGTTGCTCCAATGCCTGTACATCTACATTTGCTTTGATAAAGTTAAGCCAGTTTAAGTCTGAAACAGTGCATACCATGCTCTTCATCGGAACCTGTGTGCTCACAAATTCATGAAAGTGTTAAAGAGCTCAATCTATTTAACTTACTAAAGGAAACATTAAGAAGCAATTTAACTGAAAGACTTCTAGTATCTTCAAGGGGAAGTGATTTTTGATACTGAAAAGCTTCTTAATCTCACAGACAAAAGTGTAACTAAATCCAGTGTCTGGAAGTGTGCTAGAAACAAAATCAAACTGAAACTAAGGTAGGTGTTTTTAAGCATTTTGGGTGATTAGCTAGTATACCAATTTAATGAAAATGCAGAGAGTTAGCATTGAATATTTTCAATGCAGATTAGGGATCCTTATGAGAGCTACATTTTCAATCAACCAAAGCTTATAAGGACTGATGTAAGAATCAGAGTAACTAATACTAGATCACCTTCTGCACCTGGGAGCAGAAGTTATATATAGATGAAACAACATAACATAGTCTTTAGCTCTTGTTCTGATTTTCCATTTTAGCAGACAGTGTTTCCTGTATCTTGCAGCACCATGTGAAGCCTAAAGTCTGCCCCAGTGATACTGCACAGCCTTCATGTGGGCTAGGCCCAGATGCTGGGGTCTCTCTCTCCAGCTCACATACATGATTGATCTCTTTGCATATATCAATGGCTGTGTCAGAGGACCCTTTGTGGGCTTCCTAGGGAGTGCAAAATGAAGCAGGCAACCAGCCAAAGGAAGATCTAAGAATATATGAATATGACAGTGCCATAAACGTCCATCACAAAGCAGAATGAAAACACAGGGAATGATGCTCTCGGAAGTGGAAGCCTCCCTGTATGTTTTAAGAAGACACTGCCTTTTCTGATGTGCTTCTGGGTGGCTTGGCAATAACTGAGCATCATGAAAACATGAGACATGACACTGTCAAAAAGTAATTTACCTGTCATAAAATGGTGTCTGAAGCAGCATAGTGGGCCCTGAGCATGTAGTGGGAGGGGCTTGCAGCTTTGCTATCTTTTAGCTATCCTCTCTGATATAAAATTGTGGCTGAAACAAAACGCCAGTCCCCTGTGTCTATAGGGGAAGAGACTTCCAGGTTTCATGTACACCTGGGTAAACTGGAAGTGGTGGCTCATGCTGCCAGACACAACAGACCACATTACCAGAAAAGGGTTCTGACTTACACAGTGAACAGTATGCAATTGCTGTCTGCAGGAGTGGGGAGAACTGCTGCTGGAAGCTGGGAGTGGGATACCTGCTACTTCTTACCTTGAGTGAAAGTTCTCCCCATACTATTATCAAGCTCAAGCTGAGTACAGTATGTCCTATTCCATATTTTGCTATTCCTTGTCATGATGGAGAAATTCTCATTCGCATTCTCATCTATGTACAGTTCCTTGAATGCAGTGCAATCACTGTTAGCAGATTTGCCTGTAACTGGAAAGCATCAGCATTGACAGATATACCACATATAATGACAGACAGTGTTTATGAAAATACATGTTGAACAGCCCTTCTGATGATGAGGAAGACCTGAAACTGAAGAAATCTGAATATTAAAGAACCATTCGTACAGCATTTTGTATGTTGACAACCTCAGTATCTATTTACTCTGTTGCAAATCAGTTTAGGACAAGTACTTTCTTGAGTCTATATGTATGTTCTGATAAAGTTTGTGTTTGGAGTACTTGAAGGTACATATAAAGACATGAAATATCATACTGAGCTTATTCTACAGGTGTTAAGGAAAACGTATGTCCTTTCTCTGATATTTTCTTTTGAAAAGGGTTTAATTGCCATGGGTTTTTTTTCTGTTTCTAAAACAGTATTCCAGCAATAGAAAGAGTATTTTTAGGCTGGGTTGGAGGTTGTTATAAATTCTCTGCTGTCCTTATGACCATGACAACCAGGGAACTGGCAAGATGCTTGTATTTTCTACAAGTCTTGCCTCCAAGCAGGGCAGTACACCACTGGTATTAAACCCCCATGAGTCACTGTGCTAGCTTGTGTGTCGCTCCTGTGAGTCACTGACAACCCTCATTATTATCAGTGTCTCTCTGGTTGCTATCTACGCATGTAAGAGTGGATGGGGAAGATATATTTGCCTACCCAAGACTGAGCAAGAGGACTTGCTCTTCCAAGACTCAGATTTATGAGATTCCCTTGTGATTATCATGTTTGCCTTCAGGATACTGCACAGTGTAAGAAGAGAAGGGAAGAGACAGTAGAAGACTGAGAGTGGGAAGTTCACAGAGAGAAATGGCCATTAGCAACAGCTGCCCCCTGCAGATTTCTGCCAATTCGAGTTCACAAACTGTAAAATGGGGCAGGGCAAGGGATGGTGGGGTGCATATTGGCTGTTTTGAGCCAGTGGGAGCAAGTTGGAGCTGGTTCCTCCACCCCACTGCTCATGTGACTTGCTGCACAACAATGCTGCTTATGGCTACTGGTCAGCCAGAAGCAATGACCTGACAGTCGTGGGGTGGGCGGACCAAGAGCCCTTTGTGTCACAGGGCAAAGGGGGCACTTATTGCTTTCCCCATGGGGCCCACAAAAGGAGGCTTCAGGCCAGGAGACAAACATACCCACAGAGTTCCAAGAAGGGCCCTTAGTCCAAGGGCCTGAGTACTCCTATTATTGCAGAGTGTTTCACTAGGGCAGCCACCACCCTGTGCTGAGGGGGGCCAGTTCCACTGGCTTGGGGATCCAAGGAACACAGTCAGAGATGCATACCGGAGAAGAGGTGTTGGTGTTACTCACTTTTCTTGTGTAACCTTTTCAAGGGTATTACCAATCAGAATCTTCTGTACTAACCTAAAAATTTAATTAGGCAAAAATAAATTCCTGGATCCATAGTTTTAGCTTGTTCCCTTTTGCTATAATAGGATTTTGACTGTAGAAAACTGAACTGGGAGAGATCCAAAGTATGAAAAATTCAATGGTAAGCTAATTACACATAATTGCTGATCACCTCATGCTACTCAAAGAGAAAAGTATCTATTCATTACTTTTGAAACAATAGCCCATAAATATGTGTCTTTTGATACTGGACTCTACTTTTTGCTCTAGCTGACTGCATAAGCTTTCAACACAGCTCTAGCCTACATGATGGACACACTGGACAAAACCAGCAGTAGTTTGGTTCAGGCTACTGGTCCTTACTGTTACAGGTCATTTAAAACCACCTTTTCTCCTGGCCTCAGATCTCTTGGCCAGTGTGCCTGCCCCAAAGTTGTCACTACAGCTTGTGCTGCTGTGAGAGCAGTTTGAAACTTGCAGGATTGTAACTTGCAAAGGGTCAGTGAAAAGCATTGTTATTTTGGAGAAGTACCTAGAGATAGCTGTTTAACTGCTGATCAGAAACTCAGTTTTATACACTCTTAGATGAGAAGACAAGAATGTTTGGTATGTGGTAAGTTGGTTAGGAACATATGAAGAAGATGCAATTTAGAAACAAGGAAGATAAGAGACCAAGATTTGTTGAGACAGTTGCTTTACTTCTGGAGCAGAAATTGAATCAAATCTGTTTGAGTCAAATCTGATCTGCTGTATGTCAGATTTTGCTTCGTCAACATCACTACCATTTGGTTTGAGTCTGGTTAAGTCTAGGAGAATTGGACGGGAGAAGAGGAAACTTAAGGAGGCACAACAAAGGAAAAACACACCAGAACCACCTGCAGTGAGAGGGAAAATTCATATAGCAAAGGAGGACTATGTAAAAAGGACTGTGGCTATAGTATTTTGATTTTTTTTTCATGGTATCTGGGTTTCACTTTCTGATTGAGAACAGATGATGTGCCCTCAAAGCAAACAGAAACAGCACACAGAGAAATATTCAGTTTCTGTACAGAACTTCTGTTGTATTCAAAGGATTACACCTGCACTCCTATTTAGGATGCAATTCAACACCTCATAGTTTGAAAAGGATACCCAAGCTGCCCAAGGGTGTCAGTTCATTTCAGCAGCATCCCTGTATGTCTGCCAAAGATTAAGAGTGCAGGACTTGAACATTTTTCCAGTCTATACAATATCATCAGTTGACATCATTCCTCTCTTTTAGAACATGGTTCCCTGCACAGAGGCTACTCCTTCCTCCAGCCCCACATCTCTTCTCGGGTCCATTTGAGGTCAAAGTACAAAGTAGAGGAACAGCGTTCTCTCTGCTGACTGTATCAATGCTGTTAAATAACACAGAGCCAAGAATCAGTCTTAGGGATTGGATCAGTCTAGGCAAAATGACACAAATGGGATTGCACCCATATACATTAAGCTTAGCTATTTTTACAGCAGAATTTGTTTGGTGTGAGCTCATTGGAATGGTCTAACACAGAGCAAGTGAATGAATGAGCAGTTACACATTGCAAATGATCTAATCTGTGCACAAGTTCACAACCTTGACCCATATTTTAACAGTCTTGAGGCACATGTCTCATAACCTGCCTCCAGTATGAGCTAAGGATCTACTTGCAGTGCAACACTCTTGACAAGGATGCAGTAACCATAGAGAATTCTGGATCCCTGTCAGAGGAAATTCTGCGACTAGAAAGCATCCAGCCAATAATACACACTCTTAAGTGGGTTGTTGGTGTATGTATGGAGGGGAACAGTACAACGGAGAACAGCAATATCAGGAAGAACTGAAAAATGGGCCAGCAAGGCTCATAGTCTTGTCAAGAGAAACCCAAGAGCATCACCTGAATGCATGATAATGGGAATGAATGTTTGCCTTAGGATTTGCTCCATGAAATAATTTTGCATAATAGCAGAGTAGCTTCATACTTTTTCATCACTTTGTAACTGGAAAGATAATTCTGTACTCTGGTAATTGACCCTCTGCTATGAAATTACGGCATTGCACAAAGTTTTATGCCCATCTATGATGGAAAAGGCAGGATGACAATGAACTAACACAGTGGAATTATAAATACCTTAAATGTTCAGTATCCACCTAATTCAGAGTACCTCCCTTTAGATGTGAAATAAAAGTGAAGATCACCAAGCAGATGTTTGACAACTGTTCAGCAACCTTTTTACTATGCATTTGTACCTGGTTACAAATCTATCAACCAGGAAAAGTTTTAAGTTGTATATGGTTACAAATCCATCAACAGGAAAAGTTCCTGTTTCTGAAGGACTGCACCTCATGGAAGGGACACACACTGGAGCAGTTTGTGAAGAACTGCATACACATACCGAAAAGAGTATCACTGCAAATAAGTCTGGTGTCATGGGGTAGAGCATGAATCTTTAAGTCTACATGATTAATAAGACACGATCATGCGTTTACATATCAGGGCACAAGATAACTGTGAACTGCCTGCCGCAACAAGTACATCTTCCTTTTTCACATTCATACCAACAGGTCATGCAAAATATGTCTTCAATTTATGCAGTACTAGTTATACATGCATTGGCAACTGCTCTTCTTAGGGCTATTATCCAGTTTCTATGATAGCGTAATACTCCTATACTGTAATACTACACTACAATAATGTAAGAAAAAACATCGTAGACTATTGTTTTTCTGTTCTCCTCTTACCCCTTGTCCTTGTTTCATCTGAAATATAGCTAATTTTCTTCCTAGTAGTTGACACAGTGCTGTGGTTTGGTTTTAGTGTGAGAATAATGTTGGTACCACACCAGTATTTTAGTTGTTGCTAAATAGTGTTTACCCTAACCAAGGACTTATCAGTTTCCAATGCTCTGACAGTAAGATGCAGAAGCCAGGAGGGAGCACAGCCAGGACAGCTAGCCCGAACTAGCCAAAGGCATATTCCATACCATAGAATGTCATGCCCAGTATATAAACTGGGGAGAGGTGGCCAGGAGCCACTGAATCACTGCTTGAGGACGGGCTGGGCGTCAGCAAGTGGGTGGTAAGCAATTGCTTTGTGCATCACTGTTGGTATTCATAGCACGCAATGAGCTGCTATTGCACAAATATCTAATTTCTGCTATCTCAGCTCTCAGGAAAGTTTACTCAGAAAGGAATGTCTCTTACATGATACTGAAAAGTCTAATAATATTTTCATATTTAGACAAAAATAGAATTAAACTAGGTAGCAAGTAGTGGTGATTTTTCTTTTAGTGTGTCTTGTGCAGACATCTATTGGAAAGCTTTACATATATTCCTCCAACATGAGCAAAATTTTATTTTATCTCTATACAGATTTAATGACAATCCTGTATTTAAAAATACATTCTGATCTGTTCCACTCAGGACACTTTTTTTTACCGTTACATGTTTTTGTCACTCCTTCTACCAAAACTCTTTTATTATCCACATTCTTCTGAGAAAAAAACCAAACAACTGAACTTGTCTCTGCTGTTCTCATGTGGTGCCATAGATTTCAAGGAAATTTATTCTTTTCCGTAGGTAGATATGGAAGACTGAACAAGGTCTAGGTCTGGCAAACGAATAGTCCTCAGTGTTCAGGCAAGAAGGGAGTAGAAAAAGAGTGCTCATATGTCCCAACTTCTGGATTGTGAGATAGACGAGAAGAACTAGTTCATAGATGTAGATGAGAGCTTTCTGAGGAAAGACACAGAAACATTCACATTCTAGTGAATTTCTGATTTGTTTATAAGATATTTCTTCTGTTTTCTGACTTAGCATTGTGAGTTTCGTGTGCTACTTGAATCACCAATAAGACTAAAGATTTGAAATCTTTGCACGGGCACTGAGTAGTCACAGCTCCATTATGAAATCAAGTCACGTTTGAAAACAGAATCCTCATGTTTACAGAAACAGTGTTTTATTTTTCATCTGTGTTGGTTTTGTTGGGGTTTTTTTATTGACATATCCTGTGTCTTAATCATGCCTTACATATAGTTAGAAGAAAGATACACGTAGATAAATAATATAGGTTTGATAGCTTGAAACAGTACACACAGATTTCTGAGCTTAGAGACCACATCCCATGCTGAATATATTATTTTCTTTAGGCATGATGGAGAAGGAGAAAGGGAAGAATAAAAACAATTATGCTATCTGCCATTTTGTTATACATCTTGTATTTTCTCTATTAAAGACCTCCATTATTAACATGGAAAAAAGGGAATCTTTTCCTTTCCCCAGTTTGATAAGTATCTCTGATCTCATTTAGGCATTTCAGTTGGTTTCCTAAAGATAGGACAAGGTGGAATTAGTTCAATCCTAGCCCCAATCACATACAATTTGTGAAATAAAAATGCAAGAAATCTGGAATTAAAAAGAATGTTAATTGCAAAGACCAGAAATAGAGATGACTGAGTTCTTACAACATCTCTTTTCTGTAGATTGTGCGCAAAAGCCTGTGTATAAATCTACATTTAAGTAACTAAATATGGTTTGGCTTTCAGAATGCTGAATCACTCAAGAAAGCAGTTGACATAATTGGAAGCCAGGGAAACTAACACTATCAGAAAATAAAGCCACATTTTCTTACATACATAATTTGACCACATTTATTTAATGACTTTAATCAGAAATTATCTAGCTCTTCCTTATGAATTTCCTTGTCTCTACTTCCTGTTTCTTAATCCATTATTTCCATCATAATCTTGCCTCCAACATATTGGATAACCAATATTTTAAGAACCAACTTGAGACGAAAGGGAATGAAAAGAAAGATCCAAATCTAGTAATTATTTCCTGAGTGCATAACAAAAAACTAGAAAAGTTGTTCCAGAAATCTTAAAACTCTAGGGAAGTTGGTCTGCATGGCTGGCTGAGATCCAGACTCATCCATATTTCACAGAAATTTGAGCAGGAATATTTTTATAAATGTTTACTGCACTACCTCTCAGTTGGACAATCTCCATGTTAAATGAAAGGATTATACTGCTGAACCCTGAGGCTTTTAGAACTCTGTTTTGCAAATTATGACTGAGAAAATATTAACCACATTAGCAAGAGGAAAATAGCAACAGTAGTGGTATAATGGACAGAACAACTGGTTTGCTGGTGTTGATTCTCCATTTGTTCTTGAGAGCTCACCAAGTATAAAACCCCATACTTTTAACTATTAAACCCTCAGTGCTTTAACAGATAATGTTTAAAGACGGAGGAAGATTTTTTTCTTTTTTAACTAGATGTAAGCATGTGCTTACTTTAATTATTGACCTAAATCCAATTCTGTCCCCTATTCAGAATTTTCTGATTAAAGGTTTTTAAAAGAACTTTGTTTCCAATTCCCAGTTATATGCATTCTTTTTATGCCTACAGAGTTTACATTTGCAATGCTGATAGCCATCCAGTTTCTTCCCTGAGTAGGCTCTTTGATATACCATTGTATTGGATTTACATGGCAAGGTTTTGTTAGAGGAGGGACTGCAGTGTTGGCTTCTGATAAACTGCCAGAAGCATCCGACAGAGCCAATACCAGCCATCTCCAAGGCAGACCTGCTGCCGGCCAAAGCTGAGCCAGTCAGTGACAGTGGTAGCAGCTCTGAGATAACATAATTAAGAAAGAGAAAATACTGTCGTACAACAGCAGTCAGAGAGGAGTAAGAGTATGTGAAAGAAACAGCTGTGCAAACACCAAGGTCAGTGAAGAGGGGGAGGAGGCACTTCAGGCACTGGAACAGAGATTCCACTGCAGTGTATAGTGAAGACCATGGTGAAGAACATGCGGTGCAGACCTGTGGTGAAGACCATGCAGTCCACGGAGGTTCACAGTGGAGCAGATACCCACCTGCAGCCCATAGAGGACCCCACACCAAAGCAGGTGGATGTACGCAAAGGTAGTTGTGACCCTGTTCAGAGCTGTTGCTGGAACAGGCTTCTGGCAGAACCTGTGAAGAGAAGCCTACACTGGGACAGGTTTGCTGGCAGGATTTGTGACCCCAAGGGGGAACCATGCTGGAGCAGTCTGTTTCTGAAGGACTGCACCTCATGGAAGGGACACACACTGGAGCAGTTTGTGAAGAACTGCAGCCCATGGGAAGAACCCATGCTGGAGAAGTTCAGGGAGGACTGGGTCCCATGGGAGGGACCCCACACTGGAACAGTGAAGGAGTGTGGGAGGAAGAAGCAGCAGAGTGAACATTTAATGAACTGACCGAAACCTCCATCTGCTGTCCACCTGCATCACTCAGGGGGAAGGACGTAGAGAAGCTAGGAGTGAAATTGAGCTTTGGAAAAAAGGGGGGGTGGGGGGGAAGGAAAGTTGTTTTAAGATTTGGGTTTATTTCTCATTATCCTAATCTGATTTGATTGGTGATAAACTAAATTAATTTTCAAGTCTTTTTTTCCAGTGATGTGAATTGATGAGTGATCTGTCCCTATCCTTATCTCAAAACATGAGCCTTTTGTTATATATTTTCTCCTCCTCTCCACCTGACAAGGAGAAATGATAGAGTGGCTTGGTGAGCACCTGGCGTCCAGCCAAGGTTAACCTACAGCTACATAGACTGTAGTTAGTATAAGCAACATCTTACATTAGTAACCTATGAGTGAATTCAAAACACACCAAAAAGTGAAAACATTAGCTGGTATTGTGGGATTTAATAGTTTCTAAATAAGATAAAAGAAAATCAGGAAAGAGCTATAACCACTGGAAGGAAAGGAACTGCTAAAGTCAGAGGTGGCATTACCTGCCTCACAGAAAGCATTGGGGGTGGAAAAAAAAAGAGAGGAAAATCAAAACAAAGATCTTGTGAGCAGTTGAAAAAGAGCTGAATTTCCCTCTGCCAAATTTGTCAGGCACAATTTGCTCTTATTGAAGCTATGTTGGCTGTTACCAATCACCCCCTTATTGTCCATGTTCCCTAGCATAATTTTCAGGAAGATCTGATCCATGGTTTTGCTGGACACTGAGGTGAGACTGACTGGTCTGTACTTCCCTGGGTCTTCTTTTTTTCCCCTTTTGAAAATGAAGGTTATGTTTCCCCTTTTCCACTCATTAGGAACTTCACCGGACTGCTACAACTTGTCAAATACGAGGGATAATGGATTGGCAACTTCATCCTCCAGTTCCCTCAGGAACCATGGATGCATCTCACCCGGTCCCATGGACTTGTGTACCTTCAGGTTCCTCTAGATGGCCTTGAACCTGATCTTCTGCAGTGGGTGGTTCACCAATACTGAATGATATTTTAGTCTCTCCCACAGTATTACATCATTTATCAAGTATTCACCTCTTCTCCTTTTTCCTGCTGTTAACCTTTTTTCTTTCAGTGTCATAAACACAAATCACCACCTGAATCCCTTGATTTACAGACAAGATATGGCTATGACTGTCGGTTTATAATCACAATTTGTATGAGCTCTTTCAATATTTATTTTTCATCAAACAGGACAGAATAGTCTGTAACCTGTTGCAAATTTTTTAAAGGAGAAAAGGGACTTTTAATGGTGGTGATGGTTTCTTTTTCATTTGTTTGGGTTTTTTTAAACAAGTATTTCCGTTGAAGCAGTTCAGCTGAGTCATTTCTATTCCCCATTTACAAAATTTTATCATTATTACTTATGCAATTACCCACTGGGACCATTTAATGGTAATTTCAGATCAAACCAAAGTGATTTAATTTATTAAAGCTGCTAAATGCTTCCAGTCATTTTAACAATGATAATCATTACTCCTTGTTTTTGGATTTACTAGAAGCTGTAGCTCAAGACCTCCATTCTTAATGGGCTGAATTTCTCTGTCAGGACTACATATCCAGAAGGCAATTGTTTGGTTTATTGTATGAGGGAAGAAATAAATTTTTTGGTGCATCACAGGAAAGACATTTGGAACCTTGCTCAGGAGATCTACCAAAAGAGTGGGAACTAAAAATCCCATGAGGCAATAAAACATATGAGGTGACACAACTCTATATCAGTCAAAATTACTAATTTAGAAAATAATTTGAGATAGTTTCAAAAGTAAGAAAAGAAAACATAAATGGTTTAGGTAATCAGGTATTCATAAAATAAATTTCATATTATACACATACTTAAGGTAAGGAGATGCTTCATTGATAGTCATAAAACTGGATAGTGGAAAGAAAATTATTATTTTTGCTTCACACATTACCAAAGCAAGTAATTCTGAGAATACATAAAGATATATTCTATTTCTAATTTAATTACTCATGTATTATTTCTTATATAATTACTCATTGGCTTTTTTTTTTTTTTTTTTCTCTCAGGAATGTATCTCTATGTAAAGTTACTGTATTGAAAGCATAAGTAAAGGGGTTTTTACACATCTAATAGTTAATAAAGGATTTTGCATACTGGTTCTTGAATTACCAAGGTTAGATTTAGTTCCTCCAAAATGTTTCTTTAGATGATCTAAATTACAATCTTCTCTTGCTCAAACAAGAAAGGCCATTTTAATCTTGTTTTGTTAATTCCAAAAGAGAGGAAATTCTACCTATATCTGTTCTATTCTGTTTTTGAGGGTCAAGACAGAAAGTTAATAACTTTGTCTTGCCCATTTGCTCTGACAGCTGGTGGTCAATTAGTATTCCCTCATCCCATAATTGGAATCTCTGATTACAAACCACTGTTGCTAAGACTCAAATATCGTGGCTCATTTGCAACTTCACTGCCAGGTGAGATTAAGGGAAATGTCCTCCTGGTTAAGCCACCAGGAGCTGTGCCAAACTATAATCAGTCTTTTGCATACATCAGAGACCTACAAACACAGCAGAATGATTGTATAAGCAGCAGCTGCAAGTTAAAGCTGCATCAAATTCTTCAAACATTCTTTTATAGTCTCCAGACCTACATTTTGCATCTCAAATATTTTCCATCTTCAAGCCTGACGTGAACCTTAAAAACTGTCCTTTATTTCATCTTCAGGTTTACACATACTTTTCCATTTTTGTAGCTCCTGAGACTCATTTATCTTCCATACTTCAGCAAAAGACTTCAGCTTTTTTCTGGGGAGGGAAAAAAAAAACAAAACCATACATTACTCAAAATGCTGACACATTTTTAAATTAAGCACATCAAACATTAAAAGCCCTACAGTTATCCACAAAATTTTAATACAAAGTCAAAAATAGCAGTTTGCATAGCCCAAAATGTTACGTGAACCTTAAACCATCAGTTAATATTTCCCAATATACATATTGTAGTTCTAGGACAGTCAACACTTTAATTTTATGGCTAACTTGCAGTACCAGAAGCATTGATAAGATGAAATAAAACACTGAGCAGGAGTAAGTCATTAAAGGAAATAAACAGCATTGTAGTTTGCACGATTTAATTTCCAGCATTCAGTTCCTACAAATTTGCACTTGCAGAATCATAAAGAGATAACACATTTTCCAAATAAATGAGTACACGCATCCTTCCTGTTTCCTTTTTAGTATTTTTTGATTTAAGAAGGATTCATAAGAGTTGTGACAAATAACAAGACATTTAAAATGGTTTAACCCATATTCATGAAGACAAAGATGTCAAGACTGGATGGAATTACACAACGGATTTTCTTAAATAATATGAAAGTGATTAATAAAAATACGACAATGCAGCTGGCCTGTGGGTATTGTGGCAGCACAAGTGTACTGCTGTAAACAGGTCCAATTCTGATTCCCAAAATCAAGATAATTTTTATTTCCTACCACACATATAGCATACCCATTTTAAAACTTCTTAGTATCTCTTTTGGGAAGAAGACACAGAACAATACTTTGACATTTAAATCACATTATGGCAATAAGTGACAATAAACAAGAATACATAAGAAAAAAATATTTCTATAATGACCTACATAGGAGAAGTGGTCAATGAAGAATTAAGTAATACAATAATTTATGCACTGTGAAATCAACAGACACATTTGATGTTGGGGTTTTTTTTCTGACTTGAGCTCTTCAGGTTTATATTGTTAGAATCATATAGAATCATTGAATTGTTAGGGTTGGAAGGGACCTTAAAGTTCATCCAGTTCCAACACCCTGCTACGGGCAGAGACAACTTCCACGAGACCAGGTTGCTCCAAGCCCCGTCCAACCTGGCCCTGAACACTGCCAGGGATGGGGCAGCCACAGCTTCTCTGAGCAACCTGTGCTATGAATAATAGAATCATAGAATAGTTAGGGTTGGAAAGGACCTTAAGATCATCCAGTTCCAACACCCCTGCCATGGGCAGGGACACCTCACACTAAACCGTTTCACCCAAGGCTCTGTCCAACCTGGCCTTGAACACCGCCAGGGATGGAACATTCACAACTTCCCTGGGCAACCCACTGATAGATGATCTATGAATGACAGATGCTCAAAGCTCCCTCCAAATCGCATACAAGAGGTCTACAGTGAATAACTCGCTACAGGTCAAACCTGATGAATTAGCAGCTGCTGTGTAGTGGTTGCTGCACGTCCCTGACCCCCTGACGTGACATAGCACTGTTGCTTATCAAAGAGAGAGGCAAAACTGTCCCAGCTTCAGATGGGTACTCTGGTCTGGCAAGCAAGCAGGAATGTCAAGGTCACCATTATTCTACCAACTACTGCCAGATTCAAGGACCTACCTTTCTTCTCACTCTCACCCTTTATTCGTCAGGTAGTGATACCTATTCACATGTAACATTAGGAAACTGAACTTGCATGCTATCAACTGGAGAAAGAATGACGTTTCAGCTGGATCAGATCCCTGACCTGGTCTGTTCTGTGGTCATGAAAAAGCCAGCCCTGTCACCATGGAGAAAAGGGTAGGGAGCACCCTCCTAAAGGAGATAGGGAGTCTGGTCCAGCTTGTCCTCCCCAGTACCTGTGATACCCATGCAGACTGGGTGGCGGCAGCAG
>JAVHNC010026310.1:9340-20191 GCA_034782935.1 Micropsitta keiensis | reverse complement strand
AGGTTACCCTGCTCTTGCAGGGGGGTTGGACTAGATGATCTTTTGAGGTCCCTTCCAACCCTTGGGATTCTGTGATTATGTGCATTTAACACTCAGTGTTAGACACAATACTGAATTGCTCAAGCTATTTGTAAGTTTGGTCCTGCTACAGACCTGGATAGGAAGAAAGATGGCACTTTCTTAGCCAGGATTTCCTCCCTCCCCTAACTTTACCAGCAATACACACACAGAGCTTCAGAGAAAGGTGCTCATCAAGCACCTAAAGACCAACTTACTTAGTTTCAAATGGATAAACAATTAAATTCTTAATTCTGTACTCAATCATTGGTATCTTAATGATTCATGAATACGATCAGACAAACTTGAACCTGATTTTGTTTCATATAAAGAAGCAAAAGCAAAGAGCATATTGAGATTTCGAGTTGAGGTTTGTATGGGTGAAAAGTTAAAGTGCAAACATCTGTAAAAAATAGTAAATACAGAAATTACGCAGTAGACACAAATATAAAACAAAAAAGCAGAGAAGGAATAATTAAAAAACCTCTGAGTCGTGTTCTGTGACTCTTGGGGAACTAGCTACCTTTCACATGACAGTTGCTAGAGCAATGCCTCAGGTTGAAATTGCTAAGGAACACAAGGTTCAGTGATAATCTGACAGCCTAACTCGGAAGCAGTTCCTTGGAGTCTACGCAATCACATTCAAGTAAACCCTGTGTAAGCAAGAGGAGAAAGTAACCCTTTATTAACCTGTCAGTATTAATTTTCAGTAACCTTCAAGTATTCTGTATCTTCCTGCTAGGGTTAGAGTGAGACATAAACCAAGCAGCAAGATATGCTCCCTACCACACAATATTTCAGTTGGGCTCTTTCTTAAAATACCCAGTTCTCGAATTGTTTTTTCTCATCCCATCCAGGCACACAATTATAAAAGCAAACTCGGTTACCAACTGCAGCAGTAAAACAGTTCTCAAAGTGATGTCCACTGCTGGAGTTTCTCATTTTAAAACTAGGTCCAGCCTTTTATGTTGGGTAAAACTGGACTGGACACCACAACCCTGATCTGGCTTCTTACAAGCCAGCGCCAGCAACAACATTGTTAAAATTAAAAAAATAGAAATAAGATATAACGTAAATGCGGGTACAAGTGGGTCTTAGCTTCTTCATTAAATAGAAGGAAATAGATCATATACAAAATGCATGAACTGGGAGCGACAGAGATGAATAATGTATCTGTTACTTGTTTGCATAATGAAGTCATTTGATCTGCTTTGACTTTTCAGGCAGAGCAAAAAAGTAATGGCTTTCCCACTTTCTTCAAAGAAAGCCCTCAGCAAGTCATGTCCTCCTCAAGGCCGAAGGATGCTACAGGATGCGAATAAACTCCCAGCTGCTGTGGGAACACCTGTAATATAGCGTAGCAGATTTTGACACTTGCTCAGGGATAATCCCAGATGGTGGACATCTGCCTCATTTCAGGAATGAAGCTCAAGCACTCATGGAGGTAGCAGATAAACATCCATTTGTGCTCAGGCGGCAGGAGGACTGCATAGGGAAAAGTGAAAAACAAAGGCATTTCAGAAAGGTCTTTTTAAATGGACTTAGGGTCCTTTTCCCCACAAACCAACCATACTCTTGTGAACTTTTAATACAATAGTTTCTCTACAAATTAACATTTTAGAAAGTTCTGAAAACTTCTATAATGCTTTCAAAGGCCTTAATCAATACTTTCTAAGGCCATATGTTAACATCCAGTCATTTGTAAGGAAAGCTCTGCAATGGGAAGTTCAGTCCTAAACTGAAGTTAGCTACAGCATTGTCCAATGAGGAGCAAAGCTGAACATTTCTAAGACCCACACCAGACCAGTTTCTGCTGATGTTACATGTAGTAGCCCTGCTTGTGCAAGTACATGTTGCATTGCCAACTCGTATGGTCTTACAGCAACTTTTACACAATTCCAAGCTTCAGGACTTGGAGCTCCTGCAGTGATATCTCCAAACACCTTTTCGCTCCAGTATTCAAACTGATAGTATTTGGCCAAAATCAGTGAACAGAAGTAAAAAAATTACTTTTCAGAGTTTTCCAGTTCAAGGAATTGGAAGACAAAGTATCTTGGCCTCTGACTAACAAAGCCAGTTTTACACACTAAAACTTTAGTTGCATTCTTTTAGACTTGCCCAGTTAATTCTTTGCTCCTAGCATCTTCTGACATGAACCTTGAGATTCACAAATGACTCAGCAGTGTGAACTTTTACAGCCAAACATCAGTGAGAACACAGTAAAACAACACAACTCTCCAAACACAGCAGAATTTTTTGTCCTCATTTCATCCCAAAATTTCAGTTAACAGTTCTCAATTTTCTGTGGTCATTCAAATTGTGTTTAAAGTCAGTACCAGACCCCTCAGAAGGTTTGGTCCTGCAGCTGAAGAGGACTGCCTGGCCCACGCAAACTGTTACTGTGGCTGTCATGTAGGAATTTAGGGTGCGGGCAGATACTGGTGTACTTGAAAACCCTGAGACCACCTAACTGTACAGGTGCTCATTAACGTCTTTATGGAAATACTTCCTGCTCTGCTCTGTCTGAAAATTTCTTAGGAGGCCATGTCTCCTGTAATGGCAGAACTATACTCCTACTGGGTAAAATAATGTCTTATTACAGAATAGCTTTGCTATTACTTTCAGTCTGGATAATCTAAAATTAACATTAAACCCTGGGATTTTCCAATTAAAAAACTGTCTGATAGAAGCTTATATACAAGAGAAATCTAAACTTAAGAGTCTGAAATGTAAGTTACAACTAACTTAGACTGTAATAGCTTCCTACATAGAACTCTACTGAAAAAAAACTGGCTCACTTTCCTTAATGAAAACAAATTATAAGACTGCATTTTTCTCAGTGTTTACAATTTTAAATTCAATAAAATGGCTTTTTCCCCCATCTGATTTGTTTAGTTAATATCCTCACTATGCTCTGTCAAATAATTACATCCTCAAGTAAGAGGCTCCTGTTATCTTTCATTACACATTGGGTTTTTTTAGCTAAGACACCTGCTGATCTCTCATCCTCATAGCTTCTCATACCTGAAAGCACCTTTTATTCTATCAATAGAATATTGTTGTAATTTTTAAGTTCTAGGATGAAAAAAACCACCAAACAATAAGAAAGTATCTTCTCATTGTGACCTAGAAGATGATGAGTTGTGTTTTACAAAGCAGTAGCACACAGCAAGGTGCACTGGCAATGTGTCAATACCACTTAGCTCCTCTGTCAGAATTCACTTGTGTATGCTGACAAACTAGGCATTAATGCTTTAATCACTCCAAATGTGACTGTATACAGCCAAATACAGCCCCACTTTTAAATTACTGTCCTTATAAAACAACTAACTTAATGGCATTGTTTTCATGGACAGAGCTGACAAAGTACTTATCTTTAAGTCACTATAAATATTTTCAGTGCAAGCCATAAGAAAGAGTTTGTTTCCAATTTGTTTCCAAGTTTCCTATCCAGCATGAGGGAAAGAAGCATTCAAAATTGCCCAGCCAGGTCTAAACCCATCCCAGTACTGTTAATTACTGCCCTAAACACTTGCTTTGTTATTGATAAACAAATTCATTACAAAGCATAAAACACCTAGAAAGAAAAACAGAAAAACCATGGGCCTTTCCCATCTAGTGGCATGTTTTCCCTATCATCTTATCCCTTTTCCTTGGTTTGAATACAGTCTATTTGATAGCTAACTCTCCAATCTTGATTTACATTTGCTTGCGGAACATTTACTTAGATGGTAATAAACATGTCTGTATACCTTACATCTGTGATGTAGAACTCATCACACATTTTCCCAGTACAAGTGGGCTTTTTTGGGGAAATGTTCTTAGCACTGGTCTCCATAAAGACTAGAGCAACTCTGGCACATGGCATCATGTTACAGAACACATCCTCATTGTCATCTCTCCTGAAGAGGGTATATGAGGGGCCCTTCCTGTGAAGATTAGATAGTGCCTCAGCATTCAGGACCATCAGATCTGAAATGTCAGTTAATGGCATTTTGACAGAGCCAAGAGAAAGCAATTCTTTGTGAGAAAGGGGAATAGATAAAAACAACTCTGTTTTGAAGGAGTGCTGAAAAAGTACTCATTTTGGAATCTACATTGTAAATATTTTTAGATGCTTTGACAACTCATCATTCCAATAGGTAATCTTTACCCTTCAGTCAGAGCACAGTGTCTTGGGTCAGCTCTCACAAGACCAGTGTTAGCAATGGTTTACTTTATACAGGTAAGCAGAAAAAGAGAAAAAGACAAGTAAATCTGAAGTCTGCTGTTCTGAACCTGGACTTTTTCCTTACAGTGACTGCCCACAGTGTCTTAAGGTGAATCTGCAAACTGTGCAAGCTGCTTTAAAATAGCTGTGCTGTTTCTTTAAAAACCTGTTTTCTTCTGCATAAAGACTGTCAAAGACTGTTACTATGAGGCTCCACACTTCATGTATCTATCCTGAACAAGATTCAACTTAGTTCATATCTGTAGCTTTTCCTCTCCAAAGCCAAACTGGCAGTCTCAGGCAAGCATCCAAAATCTAGTAGTTATTTTCTTTCTTATAGTCTATTTTCAGGGAGAGAGAGATGTGACAAGTCCAGTGGTGTTCCCCACAAGGCTCTCAGGCTGCTACAGCATACCAATGCATTGTCTCATTTCTCTCAACAAGACACAATGAAGAAAATAAGTAAGACTAATTCTGTAACTGAAACGTAGCAGGATATTTAAGAAGGCACAGAGAAAATTGTTAGAGGCTGACTGGACATCTTTCCTTGATTTTCATTACAGAAACAAACTTAATTTGAATTAGGCTTTTAACTGTCTAACAAGTTAACAAGTTTGAGGAAGATTCATGAAGGAAAAAAGGTTTCTTCTGCTATTCTTCTATTTTTGTTCAGCTGTGCCAAGAGTTTTCATACCTATGATTAGAACTGGTTCAAAATAGAAATAGTGGCTGATTTGGCAAGTCAGATGCTGCCATTTTTGCATTTTCACCTCTCACATAAGAGGCAGATGCCTTCCCAGTACCCACCTGAAACCACACATCCTGCACCAGCCTTTGCTCTATATACTCTAGTAACCAGGAGTTTTACAGCAACCACATTAACGCCTTTTGTCTTGAAATTCATGACTGAGTAATAACATTTTAAAGCTTTACAGAAGTTTTGGGGTTTTTCCCACATGCATTGTGCTGTTAATGGCAAAAACTTCACAAATATGAGTGGCTGAAGCAAAACTGAAAACAGTTCTAAAGGAAAAAGCTCTCAAATGGGGTTAGACTAAAAACTGTACAGGACTGTTTTTAAATTATCTGGTTTGGAAGACTCTCAGCCAATTTGATTTAGAAAAAAAGACATCAAAGGCAGTGAGGCATTTACTGTGTTTCAAAACCACTCATCAACTGAAAGAACAACAGGACCAAAGGTACGTATGATTAAATGATCCAGCACTTCTATGATTTCATTGACTGTATTTTAGGTCAAAGAGGAGTATTAGACCTTACCGCTCCAAACAAAACACTTGTGCCTAGATCCCAACAGCATGTGAACAGCTACTAAAGGTCTTCCAGAAAGATATCTGGTCTGCATTTGAAAACCAGAGAGAGATGTTGGACCACTTGGATTTTATTTTCACGGTTAACAGTGCAAGTACCACCACTCTACAGTACATTTGCACTTCATTGTTATCAGGGCAATATAACACATACAAATGCTTAATTATACCATCAACCACTCAACCTCCTCAATGGCCCTGTATCAGACAGCAGAAAGGATTTCATACAGATAAAGAAGGCGGCCCAGGTCCAAGGGAAAGTGCAACAGTCTTCTTCCCTGCATGCATAAGCATTTGCACACTTGTACAGTACTCAAGTGTCCACTGGTTTCAAAAATCACTTCAACCCAATACATTCCAGCATATTTACTAGAAGCGCTACATGAGCTGGTAGGAAAACAAAAATAATAGGAAGAGAGTAATAGATCAGAAATACAGCTAGAAAGGAAAGCTGAAACTCCAAAGCATTTTGCTGAATAGTCACTTCACAGAGGAGAAAAAAACAAAAAGGCAGATTTATGGCACAAAGAGTTGCACATAAATAGCTCCATTTACATCTGCATACTTTCCCATATCAAGAATACAATATAAAACTAAGGCTAGGCTAAGCTTTATTTCTTTAAAATAAGACTGCAGAATCAAGAGCACAAATTTATACAGTTTCTGGGATTGCTGGCTTTGGAGTTTGATTTTTATCGGTCCACTTCCTCCTCCCCTCAAAAAACAAGTGTAGCGTGGATTTGGCATGGGGGGAGAAAGTAAGAGGGAAAGAGTCCGACTGTCCCAATTATGACACTGTATCAGAGGGCAAAAATAATTATGGGTAAAATCCAAGACGTCCAAACAGCCCCAGGGTCCCACTGCACCAGGTGCTAGACAGAGTCAGGTTTCACCTCCACTCAAAGACAGTGCCAGTGAAAGAAAACATTAGAAACACATGACTACAGTGGTGGCTATTAATACAAAGCCACTTCTTGAGAGGTAATATATGACCACTGTGAAGTCTGCAGTCATTCCAAAATATGAAAGGAAATGCCACTAGTAAGGTAAGTGGTTACTTCATCTCAGGAAATAAAAGGGTTCTCCTTTCCAAAAGGGAAAGCAGAAACTAAAGACATTTTTTTAACCTGCACAGAGGTGCTCCAGAAAACGGAATGAATGTCTGCCAGAAACCAGTCTGACCTCAACAATTTGGACCATGTCCACAGAGCTATACTTAAAGTGAGTATGTTGCTTGCACTGATGGTTAAATTGAACAAGATCAATAGTACCTGAGAAGGTGATGAAGAGAGAATGATCCAATGAATGGTGTGCTGATTAGCCTTTGTTACAAGAGGGAAGAACATATCCTATTCGCTTTCATTCTCCATCCAAGATCTAAAACGCCTCATTACAGAGGATACTCCAAAAAGCTGGTCATAGAACAAAGCACAACAGGGGCTCTGGAGGGCCAGCACAACAGGCCAGCAGCTCCACATCTTTGCAGAGATCACTGATTACTGCTTCTGTTCTTCTGGATCAAACAAGGATTGAAATCATACTAGTGAGGTCTGCATGCTCCAGACTGAAACACCAATTCCTAACGGAAAGCTACTGCTATGAAGTCATACAGCTATGGAACATCTGAATGGATAACTATAAACATACTGACATTTGCATCCCAAAATTATTCATTGCTTAATCAAGGCAAGAAACAATATGGGGTGAAACATACCCAAGGACTGTTCTTTGTAACTGTGTTTATATCTTTGGAGATAACAAATGGAATGGAATAAGAGCACAGAGTCCAATGTTTGATGTTTACAATTGACAACTGAGAACCTACTTCACTGTAAATAAGAGTTAATGTTAACAGTGTTATGTAACTCTTACTAAGAAGGTAAGTATTTAGCTGTTGTACGGAACTTTTCCTTTTCAAGCCCTCTTCTTCCATCGCTCTTCTCCTGACAGGACATTGAAGCTTGTAGCTCTAGCATAAAGGGAGCCTTCTGCAACCACAGGATCTCACTGACATACATGGTGTTTCACACTTGTAACAAAATATACTGCCATAATGTATTATTTTGTTAAGCCATCTTAGAAAGCAGCTAGAAAAATCCACTGATGCATAATTAAAATCAACTCTCAATCACCTATGGAAATGAACATAACTGAGATATGCACTAAATCTATAAAACAATTCTTTAAGTGTCTTACTGAATAATACTTCATTAAAATTGCTTTTAGAATTATGCAGAGTATGTAGAAGTAAAGCAATCCCTTAGAAAACAATAATTATTATGGAGTCCTATCTTGCAAGAAAACTCAACTTTAAAATTCATTCCATTATCAAGAAAAAGTTTTTCACAAAAATACTCCAGAAGAGTCATGTCAGGATGATTGGAGCACTTTATTTAGACATTTATTTCAAATGAGCATCCTATTAGCTATCCATATAAAAATTCTGTATAATTGAAATACCAAGAAATGCCTCCTTCAGCTACTGTAATGCAGTACTCACTTTGAAGGGCTCTGGAACAATATAAATTCAAGAGTTTAAGTTCTTCAGGGCAAATGTTTGCTCTCACCTGCTTAAAACCAATTTGTGCCATGTCTTATACATATTGGAATATAAAGATGTTTTATTGTGTCTTATAAAAGTTTACAAGATCTGGAGTGCTGCTTAGACTTCCTTTCTTGGATGACAGACAAGCTGTTCTGGCTGAGCTAAAAGGCACAACAGTATAAGATAGGTATAATTAGCGATGGAACTGGACAAATGATATCAGAAGTTTCTAAACTGCTCAAGAGGGAAAAGGGACATTTTTGGTGTGCCTGTGACTGGTAGATAGGTTTCTAGAATTGCTCAAAATGTTATCAATAAGCCATTTTCCATTACCACAAGACTTTGTCAAAATGTCTTTATCTCATTTTTCCCCCATAAGAAAGCATTAAAATTAATGCACATATTAAATTGATGTTTTATTAGTTTTTAAAATTACATAATTTCATAGGGCAGCTCTCCAAAATACACTTGCATACTTCAAAATGAACTTTTTTTAATGTTAGCTCAGAAAAATGCACTGCTGGTGTTGGTTTCACTCCATGTCAGGATGAAAATAAGTATTGAAATGTCAATTTCAAACAAGCCAATAACAGTTTACTGAATAGCCTTAGCAAATCTCTATCCCTAGGACAGTATCCTATACATCGTAGACCAATTTCCTCTGCTTAGAAAACTCACATTTTATAATGCAGTGTATGTTCCCCAAATAAATCCCACTAACACATCTATATTACAGATCTTTACCCCTTTCAAAGCTGTAATCATCAGATACTTGGATAAGATATATAAAGAGATAAATACATTTCAACCCTAGCCTAGCAGAGAAAGCCTGATCCTGCTGCCAGAAAAATAGTGCAGTATTACAAATACAAAATTGTTCTGCCTTTATAGTAATATCTACTTTTCCTCATCATCTCTTGCAAATAAAGGAGAAATCAGATAGTAAATATTTATCTTAAGATGTTGAGGAGAAGTGTTTTTTCTTTCAGTACTTACTCACTGAAAGAAGAGGAAAACCTTGAAGGAGATGAGTAAGAATGAAAAGCAGTAATGCAGTGAAGCTCAGTAATGGCTTATAAACTATCCAAAACATAAAAAAAAAAAAAAAAGGAATAAAGATTAAAACCCAAATGTTCTGCATTCCCATCTTAATACTGGTGCTCAATATATTCATGACCTAAAACAGCACAGGATGACAAAGCAATGAAGAAACACAATAGATATCAAGTACAAGAGTAAAGACTATAGTAAAGAGAAATGCCTAGGAAACCCGTCCCTGCTCCTTGAATGGATGACCAAAGAGTCACCAGTTTACAGTACTGGCAAATGCAAACTAGAAGACCAAAAATTAGTTACTGGGATTTGAACAAAAGCATTGGTAAACCAAAAGCAATTTTTTTTTTATTTGCAAATAAAACATTCACCGCCTACCAGAAGTCACCAAAAAAAATGATGGTATTTGCATGTTTAGTGAGACAAAACTGTGCTCCAAAACCAAAAGTAAACGAGTATGTTTCCATTAAGGCTATAAACGAGTATGTTTCCATTAAGGCTATTACCATGCCTCAGTACATAGCTTTGAGTATGAAGATTCAGCAGCTATTCTCTCTAGTTTTTCATCTCGGCATTTTTTATACGTTTTCAATCTAATTTTAATTTGTTAGCGAAAGAGAGGAACAAACTTTCTTCTCAAGGCTAACTTAAACTTGTCTCTTGTGCAGGTACCATGAAGTATAAAAAAGGCAACATTCGCTACATTTAATAAAAGCTTTTTTTAAAGTAAAGGCAGACCTTTCTTTTCCAGGTGTTTACTGTTTCTCAAGTCCACGTTTTTTCAACAAAAATTATTAACTGCAGAATACATGCACGAGCAGAATTTTCATATTTTATCAACAAAAAAACCCCTCTGCAGTATGTTGCTTGAGTAGGCAAGCAGCTAAATATGCAAGTCAGGAATGGAGTCTGCACAGTTCATAGGATGCTGGTATCCTTTGCAATGACAGCAAGTGTAGCAACAGTGCATTCAGCTAAAAGGAGGTTAGCTGGCTTCATTTTTTTACCACAAAACTATCACAAATCAACATTACTGAAAATTAAGAGAAATATAATAAACAATACTTTGAAGCTGGTTGGAAACAGGTTTCAAAAATATATCAGGCTGCTTAACTCTTATTTGAAGCATAGGGTGGGTGCATGCTTGTAATGCACCCCAAAATCTCACTCTGAAGATGATCCAGCCTGGGCCCTGGCTAGAGCACATCAGGACTCCTTTTCAGGTCAAATGTTCAGCGCATCATTCTGCGGAAACCAAACTGTGGAGAGGGTAATTTACATGCCTGGAGATACTACCTCAATTTGAGCCAGGTTTAGAGATGATAATTTTACCAGTAATTGTTGTGTTTTTAAGCCGCTACTAACCATTGAAAAGGAGTATTATATTGCAAATTTTAATTTAAAAATATACGGTGTCAGTTGGTTTAATGCAATCTTCATGGAAATACTTAGATCCATTTTAAAGAATGGGAAAAAAAAACCACCCAGACTTCAGCAAATATTCAAAGCATGATTGTTCCAAGAAGTTTTTGATAATACTGCTTGGCTTAAAATATATAAATAGGAATGGCAGTTCCAACTTCAAAAAGAGATAAAGCATGTAGTAAAACATGAAAACAACCCACCCCAAACCCACAGATTTAATTGGTTTGCTATTT
>JAVHNC010025771.1:1061-11076 GCA_034782935.1 Micropsitta keiensis | reverse complement strand
GCGCACAGAGAGGTTTCAAGCCCAGCAACAGACTTTCATGTCACTATTTGCTTTCCCACCTAAAACACCAAATGAATTTCCAACTCAAGCCATTCTATGATATTTTTTATCTTTGTGCACAGCCTTCAGGTGACTTGGCAATCCTGGCTTCTGCCACTGCCACACAGATCAAGTGCCTACTCTGTGCTCTGACTCACCTATCCTGCAAGTTATGCACACACTGAAAGGCCAATACTCAAGAGTGCTGCTCTTTCCAGCAAGATTAGTGTGTGAACACCTTGGATGCTTTCTCCTGGGTTCTTGCTGCAATTTAATCTAGGCTGTGCCCCAGGACTGGTAATAAAGTTCTCATAATTCTAATTTTCAAATTAGTATCACTGCTTCTGAAAGTACTCCCACCAATTTTGTAATAATGACGCTCCTTTTATAATGTCTTTTAGCTGACAATGTCTAGGCATTTTCTGCACATTAACTGTCCCCGACAATAACAAAGACACATGATTATTCATTCACAGTTACGGAAACCAAGGCAAGACAGGCCAATGACCAACTCCAGAAACCAGCTAAGACTTAATGGTTTTCCTCCTCGGAAATCACTGAAAAACTGAAAAAAACCCACAAAAAGCACTTAGAGAACAAATTAACTCTTCCAACTTCCTGATGGGATTTTGTTTTCCTTTCTAAACCATTTAGTTCTCTTACTTTGTTTACTTTGGTGGCAACTCTACAACAAATCTCTAGCCACAGGTCTCCTAATTGCAGCATCTTATTAGTACTGCCAGGCTGATAGCTACTGACCTCTTAAATTTGAAATAGATTTTAGAATAAAAAGGGTAATGGAAGAAACAACATTTGATTTCCCTAAGAATGTAGAAATGGTTACAACTAAGCCAATCTCTGACTCTTAATCAATTTTTGTCTTGTTTGAAGCTCGAAGTAAAGGTGCAGTTCTTTTTTTCTTTCTCTTTTCAATAACTTTGCCTTGGCTTTGATGTTTCTGTAAGCTGAGAACAGCTTATCAGAAAAGTCCCTGTGAATGAGATGCTTAAACAGGGCTGTGAGTGAATGAGATGAATTTAGTCTCCCTATGAAAAGGCAGAGCTCTTGAGTATGAGGCATATACATATTCAATCCCAAGGCAGAAGAATAGATTTAGCTAGAGTGCATAATGCACAAAAATCCATCCTCAGAACCTCCTGTCTCAAAGGCTCTGCTTGTGCTGTACTAGGTATCTCAGATTGTTAATGGCTCAAAAGAGAGGAGACATGGCCTTTTCTTTGGGGCTTGATTTAGACATTGCAATACAGTATTGTACAACTGAGGATAACACCTTTAACTGCTAAGATTTAATACCTGTACAGGGAAATTATACATGCCAACTTGCCAGGCTATCTGATATCATCACATTTCAAAGGACCTTGCTTTTGTCTGGCAGAGGAAGGAAGCTTATCTGTTTTGTTATTCTAATTTTCTTGTAAAGACGTGAAGGAATTACCTTTTTTTTTTTTTGGTGGCTGGGTTCTAACAAAATAAAACAACTTTCAGGGCACAGGCAGCCATTTAGTATGCAAGTGTGTAAATTTATCTGATAATGACCACATTTTGAGCCTCACAAGCCCTTCTGGGCCAAGTGAGAGTTTTCCACCCCTGTGGTTGGCTGCTTACATGACAGGTTGGGAGCTTTTTCTGTTTAACAAAAGTTTGTCTGTGAAAGGAAAGAGTAATTCTTCGCTCACCCAGCTCATTTTGACTGATAAGTCAGGCAGTGCTGACACACACAAGTGGTTTGACTGTAAGTGTGATGTGCTAATGAGAGACCTGAGGGAGCCTAGGAGCAAGAATATCTTCTGCCACTGACTGCCTCAGGCTGAGTTACCATGTCTTAGGTGAGGAAACTGTAATTTCCTAAACATGTTAACTCCATCAACTGAGAGCATCTAATTTTGGAGTGAAAACAGAAATTCCACTACTGAAAAAAGGAACTGTTTAATGTAATATGTTTAACACGAATTTATTTCTATATATACACTTACTGGAGAAAGTGCAACATTTTCAAAGGGCCAAAGTGACTTAACTGGCATTCAACTCTATTTTTCAGAATAAACTATTAGTCCCTTTAAAACAGCCTGCTTATAACCTACATCTTGACTGAAAATAGAAATTCAGTTCCTAATGCACCATCCAGCATCTAAAAATTCTACCCAGATGTTATTAGCAGGGTACATATGGGCTGTATTTTCACTAACTGATTTAAAGTAGACCTCACCATTGTTTGACATTGTTATGATGATTAGCACCTTTGCAGCCTACTCATTCTATCTTAACAATGTTGCTTTGTTACTCTGAGTAGAATCCTGCTTCTCAGGAATCTGATGGAAAAAATCCTTTTAGCTTCAAAGAGAGTAAGATTAAGCTACAAGACTGTATTCTGGTTGTCGCAACTCTATGGTATAATATACGTTTTTAAATGAATGGAGTACCATTCTGTATTATGTGTACTCCCCAACACAGCCTCTCTTCCTCTTTGGTGCAAGTAAAAGGCCGAATTATTATCTATATACATACCTACATACAAACATACACACATGTAATTTATGTGTATATATATTCACATACATAAAGATTAAATTAAAGACACTGTCAATTTAATATGGGGATAATTCTGCTGCTGATACACAGAGGTGAAGCTGAAGAAAGTTACAATAAATGAGAGAATGAAAATGCCTTTGGACATTAGTCGCTGTGATTATATTTCTTACAATAACCATTTTTTCTATTTATCTGCAATAATTAAAAATTCATGTTATTGCTATATAATTACATATCAAATCAGTCAGAATCTATTGGTTTACATGTGATTACTGAGATTAATAATAGCCATTGTTACTGAAAACTAGGGAAACTACATTTATTTCCACTGATTTTAAAGTAACTAATTCCAAAGACAGTTAAAAAGGTTCCACAGTACTTCTCTTTTAAAATATGCAAATACAGTGCCTTACTAAAACCGGAATGTTTTCTGTTATTATAATTCCCTCTCTGCCAAATAAAGCAAAGTTCTGTGTCTAAGTGAATTTAGTTGCAAATATCCTATTATGACCTTGATTTCACAGTAAGATGATTTGACCTTCGTCCTTATGCACTGTCACACTGAAACTGTATTTTAAAATTTGTTGAAACTTGTCCTGAAGTAACTTAAGTATATGCAATGACGTTACTGAGATTAAACACATTTCAATTGTGCTTATCCACTTCTCATTTAGGAATTACAGAGTTCACTCTGCATGGCATGAAATAACAAATATGTCAGCTTACGCACTTCTTACTCACTATAGCATCCTCACTGAGATTTTCACCAGGTAAATGGATGATAGTGTAGGTGGAAAACTGGCTGGACTCCTGGGCTCAAAAAATGGTGATCATCAGTACAAAATCCAACTGGCAGATGGTTACTAGTGGTGTCCCACAGGGGGCAATACTGTTTTACACCTTCATTAGCAACCTGAATGATAGGATATAGAAAGCATTCTCAGAAAGACTGTGGACACTGTGATGCTTGGAGGAATAGTCAATATACTGGAGGGCACTTCTGCTATTCAGATGGACAGGAGCATTGAAGTTCAACAAAGGCAAATGTAAAGTCCCACACTCAAGATGAAATAACCCCCTGCATCAGCACAAGGCCAGCATCAACCAGTTGGAAAACAAGTTTTCGAAAAACCGTCAAAAACTATGGGTTCTGGTGGACAAGTTGAGCCTAAGGCCACAATGTGCCCTTGCAGCAAAGGCCACCAACCACATCCTGGGCTGCATTAAACAGTCAGGCCAACCAGTCACAGAAATGATTCCTCCTCTAGACTCACATCATTCTGCCTCTAGACTGCATCTTGAGTAAATACATCCAGTTTAGGTCTCCCCAGAACAAGAAAGACATTGCAATACTGGAACAAAGACTGTCAGAAGCTGGAACACACGGCACAGAAGAACTGCATTTTCTAGGCCTTAAGAGAAGGTTAAGGAGAGATCATAACTGCTGTCTCATAACTACTTAATGGGATGGTGTAGAGAAGACGGAGTTAGGCTCATCTTACAGTTACACAGTCTAACAAAAAGAAGCAAAAGCTGTAAGTTGGATCACAGGAAATTCAAACTGATAAAAGAAAGAGAATTTTTAGTATGAGGGTGGCTAAACAATGCCAAAGATTGCCCATGCAAGTTCAGGGATCTCAATCCCTACATTAACTGTACAAGGTCCTGAGCAACTTGCTCTTATGTGACATCTGGTTAGCAGAAAGTTGGACTAGCTGACATCTAGAGGTCACTTCCAAGCCTATAAGATTCAGTAAGATCAAATTCTGTCCTGTGTTGCACTGGCAGACTGAAGCTTTGCCTACAAACTGAGAAAGTGAGCTTATTTTTTAAATGCATTTTCTGAAGTTACTCAGTTAACTTTTTAGCCTTGCCATGAACTAGAAGGAGGTAAACTGGCAGAGGATCATTTCATAGTGTATGCATCCCAGGCTGTTAGCAATTACTTAACAGTTAAGACTGCCCACAAAGTAACTTCTGCATTTTACTGGTGATTCCTTCCATGCACATTCATCAGGGTTTATAATGCACCAGCAACAAGGTAGATTTCCATTTCTTTCTGTAGGGTAGGGCTCCCCGATTCTCAAAATTATCTCTTTGGAGGTAGTTCTCCGATCAGGTTTGTTCAAAATCTTCTTTGGTCTGGAATATAGGAATGATTGTATCTAAGATATTCAATTAACAAGTTTCTTTATTTTTTTTTAAAAAAAAAAAAAGCCTAAAAAAAATTTTCAATTGTAAGCTTTAATAAAGTACTGTATTCTTTTGTCTTAATCTGATGTTTCCATTTGCACTACACATTACGTTTCCACACTAAAATCATGGGTTTAAGCAGCAATGCATGTAAGTGCTTAGATCAAGTCCTGAATTCTAACCTATCATTATAAAGTATTATACATTATACATATATAAAATTGCTTACTCTAGGGGGCAGTCACTGTATCTTTTTCAAGTTTGCACAATCTCTTCCTTGCATAATGCAGCCACAAGAGGAAGCAAAAGAAAAATGAAAAACATAATAATACTAAAGATTGTATCAGTAATACCAGATTTCAAATAATTTCATAGAGATGCCATGGAGAGATCAATGGGTCTTTGAAGCTGATTCTAAGGGTTCTCTAGTCTTTTCTTGGGAGGAAAATGACATTTCTTTATTTTTGTTTAATTGAGCCCATTGAGATATTAAGTACCAGAATCACAGTCTTACCTTATGGAATTATGATAATAAGGCCCCTCGGCAAATTGATTATTTCCTCACTTATCTCAGATGATGAGAATTTGTTACCCTTTTAATATTTCATAACTGCATATTATAAAACTACTGCTATTCAATCACAGCAGTTATAAGCATGAAACAGCAGATTTGGATTTTTAAAAGTTGCTTGTTAAATAGGGGTGCAAACTGATTTATCGGCTAGTATCCAAAAGAACCCCAGAAGGCTAACATATAGTGACAGTGCTTCCAGCCAGTCCTGGACAGTGCCTTCTTGGAGATACTACATGCGCATAAAGATGCAACATTCATGAGGAAATGCAAGAATTCATTTGTAAAGGCTGCAGCAGAAGACCATTATTCTGCTTTCTGTAATCAAAAGGATATTTGAAGTTTTAATAATGTTATTTTAAACAAGAGCCTGTAATACTAAACCCAATAATAAGTGATGGAAACAATTAGTGTAAGATTTCGTTCTTATAAGCAAGCAAATCCTACATCAAAGTACTTCATGAAGAACAACTATTCTGTAAGAAAATGAAGTCATCTAAAGATGACATGTAGGAACCAACATGTACGAGTTCCCCTTTCATAACTGTTAAGACTAAACTAACACAAGCATCACCTGCATTTTGGCACAGAATGTATATAACCCAACAAAGAAATGCAACTACCTTCCATGTATACTGGGGCAACTGCTATCAACCAGCAATGCTGCATAAGCACCTAATGGCCAGGACTGGAAAGAAAAACTAAATTCAATTTAAGTTCAGTGAGATATAGTTAGAATGCCAGTTGTAAGAATCCAGAAAACCATACTGTTCCCTAATCTTGCGTTCTTTGAACACTGACACTGGTATCTTTCACCTTTGTCATACTTTTATCCTGAGAAAATGCGACATTTTACGGTGCAAATATTTATTTACTGGATGGTGACAAATATCTTTGTTGAATATCCACAGGTATTTTACTTCTGTGTTAGCTACACCATAGAATCACAGAATACCCGGTTAGAAGGAACCTCGGGGATCATCAGATCCAATCTTTCTTGGCAAAGAATGACCTAGACCAAATGGCCCAGCACCCTGCCCAGCCAAATCTTAACAAGTGTTGAGGAACCCACCACTTCCCTAGGGAAATTATTTCAATGCCTGATTGTTCTCATTGTGAAAAGTTTTTCTCTTGAGTTCCATCAGAATCTCCTCAAGAGTAACTTATGCCTATCACCCCTCCTATTTTTCCATGTGACTCCTTGTAAAAACAGAGTCTCCATCTTCTTTGTAGCCACCCTTCAAGTACTGGAAGATTGTTGTAAGGTCTCCCATAGGTCTTCTCAAGGCTCAACAAATCCATGGCAGCACAGTCCTGCTGTGCAGGGGCACAGCAATCTTTTACATCTCTGAAACCTGAATTTTCTGTCACCTTTGTGAAGGGTGTTTAGCTTTTGTCCCTAATGTTCTCTTTTTTTAAGCAGCCAACACTCTGAAACATGCAGAAGATGAATCTGGGGACACTGAAACAGAAGGCTGCCTGAAAAGCCACATGTGGGTAAAGGACCACTGTGTACTGACACCTCACCCTGTGAGCACCTAACTCAGGAACTAAGATTGTATGAGATTTTATAAGAACAACTGCATCAATTTAGAGAGTTGAAGGATGTACATGCACAGAGAAAATTACTATTAAGATGACTAGAAGCAATCTATAGATAGCATAAATTTAATCACACACATTCTTCCATTTCTCAGCTCCAGCTCCAACATCCTTTGCAACTAGACTGCCCCAGCCCCATTCACAGGGTCTTCACATGAAAGAAAAGGATGTTGCTTTTCTCTATCAAGTGCCAATTCACCTGCCATGTCCTACTCTCTTGTCATGAATAGGAGTTCCAGTTTCTTCAAAGAACAGTGCTTTTAGTAAGAAATTCCATATATGTAATTACTATAATTTGAAAATCACTTAAGCTGATAAAGATCTCAGGAGAAAAGGTTACTTTGCATCTTACATAGGAGAGAATTAGTTCAGTTCCATAAATTGAAGCCAATAACAGAACAGGCTGGAAACATCTGTTCAGATACACTTATTTGTTAATATAAGGCTGTCACAAAATTTGGATTTTCAAAACCACTTTGTTGATTTAGGGTAATTCCTCATGGATTTAAAAGTACTTTTAAAATTAATTTGTTGTTTTGAGACATTTGCATTTCTACTGTTGTAAGTTTTATGGAATATATGAGCGAATTATATGCACTTTTTAGTTCAGAACTCCAAATCTTCAAAAGATAAGTATCACTTCTCAGCATGAACATACTGAGAAACAGAGATGAAAATTAATATTGAATTGTTTGAAATGTCAACCTTATGAGTGAGAAAAGTGGATGCAGTTACAGTGTAATTGCTTTCTACTTTGTGTAGAACAGAACAAAACTTTTTATCTTAAATTGTTTATCTCAGATTAAAAGTACCATGCAGGTTGGGGCACTTTGTATGTGTGAAATGTGCACCAATGAAGTGAAAAGGCACATCTGTTGCCTGCTTGTTTTTTTGGTGGTGTTGGTTTTGGCACTCACACTGAGTCTAGGCTTTACTGGGCCACCTCCACAAGATTTTGCAACTTTTATGCCTTGCATTCAGAACTGAATTTGAATTAATACTGACTGTGAATACAAACTTATAAAACCTGTAATAAGGACTTCAAGGTTTATAAACTTTAAACCATTATATGGCATAATTTAAAATTACTGCTATCACCTACGTAAGCTGTCATGGTTCAATACTGAAGATGATTCTCTTGAAACTGGCATTCAAAACAGAAATACGGGCATTTTCCGGGCGTTTCCCCACAGGTTATTTTACTATGAAGAATAGCTGATCTAGGGCTGGGTTGTGGTTAGTATTTGTGAGGAACCTTGATCTTATCTTATGGAATGAAATGCTGTGTGATTCTTTGACTTGGCATTACAGTGAAAAACAGACCTGTGAAAGTGGTGTTATCCACTGTCTTTGAGATGAGCCTGTATACAGTTATTTCCATTGTTTTGAGTGACTGAAAAACTGCTGTGCTTTTTCACTAATTGCCCCTGCAAGATCTACTAAGCTTATTAAATGGGAGCAGGGCAGTCAGTACTTGTTCTGCATTATCAGAACAAATTCTGATCGGATACTACTTGCTTACCTTCAGTCACACAGAATTTAGCCAGTCTCTGGCTACTTCTCTAGGTTCTCACGCACCATAAGATCCAAGCATTTAGGTGACAGAGGTATAATGGAAGTTGAGGCAATGTATGAAAGCATGAATAGTGCACACAAAAGCTGCTTAAATCTGATATATTCTTGTGCAGTCAACCATTCTTTTTTTCTAGCTTTCTAGCAAATACCGGCATGAAACTGCTTTCTGTCTCCTTTATGAGAATAATTGGTCCTTTTTGTAGTCCCAAAACTCCTCCAGAAAACCAGGTGTTTTTCTCCTGTTCCTATTCTTGTGAAGCATTTATTAAGTAAATAAATTGTCAAGAATAGTAAAATTAAACATAACATCAGAAAGCATATTTGTGAGACCAGAATTTTATTGTTTGATTAAAAAACAGTAAAGGTTATTCTAACCTCATCTGTGCTTAAGCTCTCATTATCATGAAACCTTCTACCAGGCAGAACCTAGCCAGACTTGTTAAACTAGCAAAGGAAGAGCTGACACAGTTGATTACCATTTCCAAATCTTATGACTTGGCTCAAAGACTGGAAGATGGCCATGGATATGGTTTTGTTTTTTTTGGGTTTTGGCAATGAGATACTAAAGTTATCAGCACTTCTGCTGTTGAGACCTTAAATGGCATCAGACCTAGTCAGCCAAAAGGAGCTAGAAATTCCTTGTGGTTTTGACCTAGTTCCTAGTTTGACAGCAGATGATTGAGAGCATGCAGTGGGGTAGTTTATGACAGCCAGTGCAACTGAGGTTGTAATGTGGCTAAAGGATGAAGCTTGTCCTTGACATAATTAGCTAAACCTTTCCCTACACTATAAAGATAGGAAAATAAAGATTTGTCCCACATGTGGAAGGCTGCTTCCCAAAGACCATGCAAACTGAATTTGCCAAAAACTGTTTGCAGAACTCAATGATTCTTCATCATCCTGTGGTTCAAACAGCTCTTCTGATCTCCAGTCCAAAAGCTGACACTCAGTATTTCCCTTTGTTTTGGAATGGAATCTTTATACAGCTTCAGAATAACCCCAGATGAAATATTAGAACATGGCAAAAAACAGATGGGAATTCCAGAGTCAGTGTCACCTCATTCTTAAGGAATATAGTACAGAACATGCCAGTGACAAAGGCTTGGATTCAGTCTAGATACTGAAGTTCACTCTGCTAGAACAACAAATTGCTGAATGTTCAAAGGAGAAAAGAGATCTTGACAAGCAGAACACTAAGACCCAGGGAAGGTAGAGCCTGGCTCATGCCAGGCCACCTTCTCTCCATGCCTTTGCATGGAGAAGGAGTTAAGGTCATGTAGATAAGAAGAATCACCTGTAGGTAAGCCATTTTTGGGAAGACATTTGTATGGCCTGCAGCTGTCCCTTGAATAAGAAGTGTACATGTAGAAAGAGACTGTGGGCATGAGTTATTTGTATCATTTGCTGCTTGCATGGAGAAGGAGTTAAGGTCATGTAGATAAGAAGAATCACCTGTAGGTAAGCCATTTTTGGGAAGACATTTGT
>JAVHNC010025671.1:0-14000 GCA_034782935.1 Micropsitta keiensis | reverse complement strand
GGTTGGAACTAGATGGTCTTAAGGTCCTTTCCGACCCTAACTATTCTATGATTCTATGAAGGCTTGATTATTGAAACCAGAAAGCCTACTCAGCACTTTCAGAGACTAGTAAACTACTTATAAAGCTTCATGGAATAATCTAGGGCAAGGAAAGTTTTTGTACCTTTGCCCCAGCTGGAAGAATGTGCCTGCAACATTATTGCTATTTTTGTTTCTGTTAAAGGCATATGATCCATGTACCATGCAAGAAGACTCAAAATCTTAGCCCTGCTGAAATCAAAAGGTGTTTTAACACTGGGGGTGGAATTTCAACAATACTGCCCAGAATGAAGGATGCCTGCAAACACGTCACATTTAAGAAAACAAGTTAAGAATGAATATTAGTTCAGGACAATGCTGTACTTTGGTGTCGGCTGTCTTCCTAAAGCATACATTGGGATTGCCATGTCTGGTCAGATCAGGGTTCCCCTCAAACTGGAAATCGTCCTCACCTGTGGCATTTATTCAGTTGCTTCAAAGTATGTTTACAATTTCTTGAACATTCAGAGAAACATGGTTACAATAAGGGAGGGTCACTCAGTGTTATACTTTAAACAACAGACTGGGAATTTAGAAAAAAAATGGCTACAAACTGCAACAATGATGGATGAAAATATACCTTCAAGAAAATGCGTGCTAAAACAAATCTTTTGCCATTATTTGTGGCAGTCTGCTCAAGGCAAGAACCCTCTTGTGTGCTCCTGTAACTCAGGTATAGACCTTCTGGACCAGCATGACATATCCACTCCACCATTGCAGTTGAGTGGGGTAACCCTCCAGAAAGATTAGATGACAAGACACCAGGTGAGAGTTTGGACAAAATAATTTCTTTGTTCGTGAAAAATACAACGGCTTTCAGTATTCTTGCTGTTCATGGAAGAAGGTAAGTGCAGTACAAAAGACAAATCTTCCAACTGCTGTAATAAAAAAATTAAGAGGTTTAGCAATCTGCACAGCCTGAAACGTTGAGTTTATAACAGCACTTATCATGACATGTCATAGAAACAAAGTACCACAAGCAGCATTTTTGTCAGACAGTGAGTAAGGTCAGGATGTACTTGGATACAAAGCCCTCAAGGGAAATGCAGTTTCTGTAGGGAAGTCTTGAGTCTTTCACTCTAGTGGAAGAACATGCCCTATAAATCTCTGTTCTGACAAAATGAGCAAACACAGGCTTTGGGGTCAGCTCCTAAACAATACTGTAAGCCAGCGCTTAAGAGCAGCCCAGTGTTCTGCTAGCAACTGTGCTAACAGGAAGATGAGAGCCATGGGCTTCTTGCTTAAGCCCCCCCCCCCTTTTTTTTTTTTCTGAGATATTCTTTTTGCTGCTTTCAAGTCAGGTAAGTAAGGTGTGTATATAAAGGACTTTTGTCTAATACTATAAAATGAAAAAACAAAATATGAGGAAGTGTGGTGACTTACCAGAAGGGATCTCAGGCGCAGCCCAGATCTGAGTCTCACTCAAATGCTCTCACCACTGCATCAAACATCTACTTCTCTTCTTCTCACTGCAGTGTTAAAAAATGTTTATAAAATACTGATTTAGTGACTCAGCTTATGGTTTCACCCTAGGAGCACTTCTGTTTGGACAACTTAAGACTGGATGGCAGATGAAAGGATGTCAACTCTTGACCAAGACCTGCTTCTCAGTAACAATAAACAGTAGGATTTTGTATTTCATAAGAGGAATTCAATCCAAACCCCAAAAAGTTGCTATACTGGCTCACTGGTTTCAGGGCCACTTCATCAAAACTATGCAGCAGCCTACAAATCAAAAATTTTGAACACATGTGGAGCCAATTTTCAATGAAAATTTGAGTATACCAAGGTTTTAATTCCCCCATGTATGACATTTAGGTTACACTGAAGGAAATTCTGTCCCCAGTAGACTTTCTAGAAGGTCTGAGCTGATGTAATACTAGCTCTCTGGCAAGTAAATTCATGTGAGAATGGCCAACTGTTTACTGTTAGATTCCCTTCCAGCCTTCAAAAGTGTCAGTTACACAAGCTCAAATTCTCTGTCAGCACTGTAGGCTGCTGGTGGATATCTTCAAGGCAATCACAGGGGACTTGAGACAGTCTAAATTGCTGCAAGAGAAAGTCTTGCTTAAACCTACATACACTTTTTACTACTGAGACAGGTTTGCACTGGTTATGACTTTAACCCAGTCACTGGTCTCCTGGTACCTCTGTCGTGTTTCAAAAAGCATGCTGTGGTCACCAGTTTTTTTATTGTATTTGCTGCCAAAGAGCAGTGTTGCAGATGGCACACATATGGAGACAATGTAGTAATGCTGACTAGAAATTTGTGATACCAAGCCATGCCTCATTCTTTTTACCATCTTTGGCTTTGTAAAATCTTATTTCATCTCAATAATAAAAAACATTATTCTGAATGCTGCATGTTTTTCCTTTAATATTCATTTTAAGGTTAATGACTTTCTTTTTTACCCCTCCTGCCCATTCACTACTATATATTCAATACTATATTATCCTCTGGAGAAGAAAGAGGGGGGACAAAGTCTTGAGCATTGAAGACCAGCTGCTGTAGGTAGAATTCCCTAAAGATTTGAAACAAGTTTCAGAATTTCCTTTTCACCGAGGTACTAATGATGCTCAGGGGATATCAGCCATTCTTAGCATACCAGTTTCCCTGATGTACAACCCCTCACTTATCAAAAAGAATACAGAAAAGGCTGCAGAATGTCAGGCCAAAGCTCCACAAACCCCAGTGTCTGGTCAGCATCTACCAGGTCCCTGGACATGTGCAGGGGTCACTCTGATATGTGTATCCTGTTGTTTTCCTATTTTTATTTTCAGACATGTGACCCATACACTTCTTCCCTGTACTTATTTCTTTTGTCTCCTGACATCACTTGGCTTCTTTGCATTTTCCCCTGCTAGGTCCTCCTTTTCTGAAGAGGTTTGGGAGGTTTAAGGCCAGGTGTTAGGTTGATAATATTGGCAGTGGTGGTAGGAAATGTTATTTAGAGAGAACATGAAGGATCTGCTGACTGCAGCACTCATAGTTGTGGACTAGCAGAGGGGAAGGACTGGGTCAACTCTCTTTGCATTTAATAGCTCTCACTGTATTTTCCCACTGAGGATTGTCTCTTCTGTCACACTCCTTATGCAGACTTATGTAGAAGTAAACATGCTCAGGTAGGTTGTTAAAGAAACTCATAATACATCTGAAACATCAACAACTTGAGGTATTTAAATATTTGTGCTGGCTTCAGCTGTGATAGAGTTAATTTTCTTTATAGTAGCTAGTATGGTTTTATGTTTTGCATTTGTGCTGGAAACAGCATTGATAGCACAGGGATGTTTTAGTTACTGCTGAGCAGTGCTTACACAGAGTCAAGACCTTTCCTGCTCCTCACTATACAATTCTATATGATGTAGTGTCATGCTCCGCTATATAAAGCTGTGGGAAGAAGAACGAAGGTAGGATGCTCAGAGTGATGGTGTTTTGTTTTCCCAAGTAACCATTACATGTGATGGAGCCCTAGTGTCCTGGAGATGGCTGTACACCTGCCTGCCAGTGGGAAGGATGAATGAATTCCTTATTTTGTTTTGCTTGTGTGCACATCTTTTTTTTTTTACCTATTAAGTTGTCTTTATCTCAAAACATGAGTTTTCTCTATTTTACTCTTTTGAGTCTTTCCTCCATCCCACTGGTGGGGAGTAAGCGAGTGGCTCTGTGGTGCTTAGTTGCCAGCCGGGGTTTACACCACAGCAATATCTGAAAGCTCCAAATGTCCTTGCTTACCTCCAGCTGCTGAAACATGCTAAGATATAGCAGATATTCAGGTCATCCTTGACCTTCTGCCTGGAGCTCAATACAGTGCTGAAGCTGGGAGTAACTCCAGCTGATGAGAAAAACCCAAACAGTCCAATATGGAATTCATGCAAATCTACTTAACACACAGGCCTCACCCCACCCTGCACTAACCCAGTTCCTAGTCTGTTTCCAGATCCTAATGACAACATTAAAATCTTCCTTGGGTTATGGTCTAAACATAGTGGGTCATTCCTTTCTTGTTACATTCAGATGGGATAACAGGAAACACTGAAAAACATTTACTACTGGTATCAGCATTAAAGTAGGGTGCAAACTAACCAACATCATTTATGTGCTTTTCTGTACTGCTCCAAAACCCATCACGATGAACGAAGTGCTAAACTGAAGAATGAAGGATGGTAGGGAAATGTAGTAATCTGCTACATCACCCTTGGTACCACAAAGAACATAGGATGAATAAGACTATAAATCAACACAAGGAGTTTTGCCTATGCATGTAAACAGTATGATGTCCTAGTTAAAAGCTGTTCCTAATCCCCGCTGCATTTCACATTTCAGCTGTGCTTGAAACATGAGACATTTACTAGATAGTCCTTCCTTATCAATACAACCAGTTAAAAAGCTCTACAGCTTGCCACTGGGATGGCAAGATACTACAAATGAGATCACTGCAGTAGGCCACGCTTTTTTACCAGACAGCAACACTGACATGACACATCCTGATTAAAAGAGTGTAGCAAGGATAGAATTGTCATCTCCGTTCTGTGATGTAGTGTGCTAAAGGGCACTTAGGAATGAAATACTAATTTGAAAAGACGTCTCTGTTCTATGCTCTTATATTAACCCCTGCTGTTGAAGGTGGTGTGATCCTACTAGTGCCCACGCTTCCCAGAATGGCATTTGCATGAGTATTTTTAGTGTTACTGGGTTCTTCCTTTCCAAGGGTGGGCTTGAGCAGGACTGGGTGTGGATTTTGAGACCTGGCTTGCACCAACACTCAGCACAACATAAACACATTTTCTATGGCAATAGAGACCATAGGAAAACTTGCTTTCTGTTGTATTTTCATACTTGTGAAGTGGAGGTCTCTGTGCTTACTTTTTTTTGTTGTTTTGTGTTTGTTTGCTTGTTTTTTTTCATGAGGAGGACTGCAAAATTAATCCTGAAAAATCAGTTAACAGCAGCAAACTCAACTTTCTGAAACTCAACCTGATATTCCTAGCGAGGGCAGTGTTCCTGCTGCTTCTGATGGACTTCATGCTGAGTAAGGAGCACAGAGTCAGATGCCAGAGTCAAATTCAGAGTAGTTGCACCTCACATGCCACTTGATAGCACAGTCAAAGAGAAAGACCAGTATAGAGCCTTGCCAGTCAGGTCTTACAGTAACCTAATTGCTGCCATAGGTTCTTTGGTGGTAATGCAAAGAGAGATTTACTCAGCCCATTACCTCTTTAACCTTCCTAAATGTCAAAGATTTTCACTTATGAAAAAAATTCCAGCATTTTAACTTCCAGGAGAAAATACTGGATCACTTTCTTGGGTGACATGGTTTAGTGCAAGGTATCCCTGCCCACAGCAGGGGGTTTGGAACTAGATGATCTTAAGGTCCTTTCCAACCCTATCTATTCTATGATTCCATGATTCTATGATACTGGTTGATTCATAGTCCTAAAAAGGTATTTTTCACGAGATAAATATTTGGAGCCCAAATGCTTTGTCCTTTCTGGATCTTGATTGGAGCTTAGCATTGCAACTATTACAATGATCTTTCAGAGACAGGTAAGTTAGGAATGAATTATCAGCTGCCAACAGGTAATAAGAAATGTGTAATGAGTTAAACTCAGATCGACTGTGTGTAGGAATCAGACCATTCTGTTCACTGCTGATTTAGGGTGATCAATGACTCAGAACAAGCTGATTCTGTTGCTGGACCTTGGAAGCAATTGCACAAAGATAACCTCCTTCCAAAACTACAAATGACTTACTGGCTGTGTTCAAACAGAATTGCTCAGAGTTAATCATGTGGGCTGAAACCAGTGCTGGGAGAATGGCTGATGGTTAGTGACTTAAACTTCAATTCAAATTCAGTAGGTCCCTGCTTTGCTCCCATTGGTAGCCTCAGGGCAAAACTTGACCTAAGCTTTTCAAGAGTGGAGGCAAAACTAAGTTTCTCTGTTCCAAGAGGAATTTTGGCAGTGGGAAAGGCTGAGGTGGAGCTGGAAGGAGATCTTGTTTTTATGAGCAGGAATGGGACATGAAGTGGCTGGGCACCTATTTCCCTCCCAGAGTAGCCACCACTCTGGCACACCCCAGGTCATCCCTCTCAGCAACAAGAAGGAACCAGCCTAGTGTAGACCAATTTGTCTGTCTTGGGGCACAGAGTAATCTGCATGTGCCCTGTACCTGGCTCTAACTCCCTGAGTTGCAGGTCCTTGGCAGTGGTTGGGATTTACATCAGGCTAGAAGCCTATCAACAGGTTAGAAAGGGGAAAGTGAGACTTCAACAAGATTTAAAACACAGGCAAGGACTGTAGACTAGGGAAATGTAGGAAAAAATTGCAGTGATGAGTTTTTTGAGTTAGTGCTATCTTGACTGCCACCCGGGTGACCTGCTCCTCACTTGACTGGCTGCTGATAAAAATCTTAGCTAATGCCCATAATAATAACAAAAATTGACTCTAGCCCTCAAAACATGAGACATCACCCCCTTTGAACCTAGGTGTAGTATATGGACAGGCATACAAGAGGGCTGATTCTTTCTGAGCTGTCAAAAATGGAGAACATAAACTTGTGGAATGAGATGTATTGGGGGGGGTGCGATTCATGTGTAGCTTGCTTGGTTGTCTGAAAGGCTTGTCACAGAGGGCCAATACACATACAGTAGCTGAGGTGCCCCCTTCAATGTGTCAGATACATGGCAGAACACTTTTTAATGAAGGGTGCTGCACAACACTGCTATTTGTTAATAGACTCTGCAGAAAGGTCCTCAAACTGGCTGCTTCCAACACAGAAGTATCAAGAGGAAAATTCATGAGATGCATTTTTCCTAGGTCAGGAAGAAATAATAAAAAAACCTATCTTGCCCGGATTGCAGTATTTCATAGGTTCATAACCTTTTTCAGTCTTCTACAAAAGTGATGATTGGGAGGAGTAAATGTAAAGCACCTTTGGGTGCTTTACATCCAACATGATTGTCCTTAAATACAGGAACTGATCTAGCTGAATTTTGCAAACTGTCTTTCCAAATCTCACAAATAACGGTCCTTATCAACCTTGATTTTGTTTTTTTAATTTTTATTTATAAAGGTCAAATTATGAATGCTGGACCAGGGTATTTGGGATTTCAAGATTAGCTTGCTCTGGTACTGATCTCTGCAGCATATTGAGGTTACATTATAATTTAATCTGAAAAATGCTTTAACACCTTGAGCCTGTGGGGATTTTTTCTCAAAAAATGGTACATAAATAAATAGAAAGGTGGAATAACCTTAATTTCATGTGGTCTTGAAACACCAAATTAAAAGCACAGGGACAAGTGAAGATGGTGTCCTAGGTTCAGCTGTAACAGTTATGTTTCTCCTTCCTAGTAGCTGGTACAGAGCTGAGTTTCAGCTTTAGTCTGAGAACAATGCTGATAACACAACAATGTTTTAGTTGTTGCTAAGTAATGCTTGCTCTGATCAAGGACTTTTCAGTCTCTAATGCTCTGCCAGTGAGGAGAGGCACAAGAAGCCGGGAAAAAGCAGAGACATGACACCAGACTCAAACTAGCCAAGGGGGTATTCCATACCACAGTACATCATTCTCAGTATATAAACTAGGGGGAGTTACCCAGAAGGGCAGATCACCGCTCAGGTCAAGTTGGGTATAGCTCAGCAGATGGTGAGCAATTGTATTGTGCATCACTTGGGTTTACTGTTTTTTTCAATTTCCCCTCTTAGTTTTATATTTTCTCCCCTTGTTATTTCCCTTATTATTAGGAGTAGTAGTAATAGTTTTATATTATACTTTAGTTATTAAACTGTTCTTATCTCAACCCCTGAGGTTTACATTCTTTCAATTCTCCTTCCCATTGGCAGGGAGATCTGTCCAGAGCAGGGGGAAAGGGAAGTGAGTTTGGTTCTGAGTTACTGGCTGGGCTTAAACCACAACAGAAGGCCACCAAAGGACATTTACAGCCCAAAGTTTTGAATGGATGTGAGGAGAACTAAGAGGATTTTAAAACAAGCAACAGGCCAAGGTGAGAGAAAGACTCCTGCCTAGGAGTGTTATATGGGACAGGCTTTAAGAAAAAACTAAATGTTTTGTTAAATGAAATCTTAGCTAAATGACTCCAAGAAGAGTTCATAAGAGTTTATATACGCTGGTTATCAGTTTCTACAGCTTGATGGCAGAGGTCTGGCGTAGTTGTAACATCAAATTTTGCCCCCACTTTGCGCCAGGTAAAAAGTTAGTGTGCTTGTTAAAATCAACAGCCTTCACAAAGTGCTTAGTGTCAGACCAGAAATGAACCTGCCTGTTCACTTGCCCTAGAATGTTCTTTTAGGTAACTACCAAAGGGATTCTTTGCCTTCTCCTTTTGAAAGAGGCATCCCATTCCTCCCATCTATCAGAAATAAGTGATCAACAATATCCTAAATTTCATCTAAAGCCCAGCTGTCTAGCTTATTCCATTAATCAAACTGCAGGCTGTATTTGGAAGGTTTAGCTGAATTTATTGAATGAACGGATATTTCTGATAGTAAATCATTTTGGTTCTTGCAAGCATTTCAATTACAGTTTTATTTTAAGGCTGGTTAGCCAGAACTAGCCAATGCTGAATAAACAAACTGTCTGTCTCTGTAACCAGTATCTGGGATTTCCCTCTTCTGCAATAATACAATACATGTACTGCAGGTGGAATTTTCCATGTTCCATGAAAATTATTGTTTAATGTGGTTTTCCACCAGAAAATGGAAACCACAGTACAAAACAAGGACTCTACTACCATTTTTGAGCATCTGGGTACTTACTAGATGGTATTGCTGGAACTGTATTATTTGTTCCACTAGTTCTGGATGTCATATTTTCTTGGACTAACAGATATTGACAAGTAGATCTCAAACAAATGGAGGTGAGAATTCCAGGACCTCTGTAGATCAGACTTACCTTTGCACTGGGACAGAAAAATAAATCTAAATGAAAACCTCCTTGAAATCTGATAAAGTGTGCACCATATGTGATCTGTCAGAACACTATGCTGAGAGTATTGAACTCCCCATTGGGGGTCAGAATCACATATATTTTTTCATCTCCTTTGCCAAAAGACAACAACATTAGCACAGGCACATACAGAAGAGCTACCATGTGACTTCTTGTTCCCCTGCATTGGCCAGACCCCATGTCTCTTTGCCTGCAATAGCCTTAGGAGAAGTTTTAACTTCCCATATAGCCTCATCTTCTCTCATTCCTTTGCTGCAGAGGCGACCCTGGTTGAACCTCCATCACTGTGCTGAAACTCTTTGATCAGATGAATCGGGAACACAAATTATGCCGGTACTGTGGCATCTAAATAAAAGAGAGGAAGAAGTATAAAGTCTCTGTTTCTTTTGATAAAAAAGCATGCTTGTTGTTCTTATAATTCAAACACATTGCTTTCACTGGTCTTTTAGCTGGGTTTAGGGGAGAGGAGATGAAACTGTTATAACAGGAGATCTCCAGATTAGTCTTTGACACTTTTACTCTAAGTTGTTTGAGCCATATCAGGCAATATCAGCTGTAAATCAGATCTCTAGTCTGAATGGTTGAGTTTCTAAGTCTGCAGGGAAAAATAGTGATGAACATTATTTTTTATTTGACATTGAGTGGCTGTAAGCATTTTCACAGGGCCTTGGTATCATCTGTGTGTCATCTGGAACTACTGAATATACCATCTGAAACCCTTGCAGCATGAAGCACTGGTTATTCCTTTTTTGCCAGAAATGTTAGCAGAGCCACTGATAGCCACTGGGATATGTTCCAGTGCTTCCTAATAAAAGAGAGAAAACTAAGCTCTCAAGACAAGTTGCTGCTGGGCTAACTTGCTGTAGCCACATGATTTTCACATTTTCTGCAGAATGAATTAAATGATCCACATCGAATGTCAACAATGGGAGCAACTGAATTTAAACTCAACTTTAAAGAGCTGGTTGAAGCCCACACTTCCTCTAGCTTCAGGCACTGATGACTGATAGCAGGACTTGTAAACAAACCTGGAGAAACAGCACAGTTTTGCTCATCTTCAGTCCCCTGCTGTCGCAGCTCCTCCTTTCCACCCCCACCACCCTCTCCGCCCCCCCCAGGTACCTCACCTCTGGTATAGCCAGACAAAAACATCCCTGTGTATTTCAAATGAAGCAAATAGCTTTAGGCTATTAACGATAAATCACAGATAAGTCAGAGTCCAAACACTTGATTTGACTGTAGATGTGAATTGCAAATGCCTATAGAATTGTGGATATTTTTATTTCCAGGTTCTTTCATAAGAACAGCTTTCTTTAAGAAAAATTATAACATATTCTCATGCCCATTTTGATTCAGGTTGGTGAGTAAACATTGACTGAAGTGTTGATATTACAGAGATTTTTTTGCAGCAGGGTGAGCAAGAAGTGGCTTCTCCCTCCATCTCTTCACCAAAGTTCATGTTTAAGGAGAGTGGAAAACCAATGTTTTCTCCATGCATTTTGAATCAGATTGAAGTTAAAAAAATCAAATAAAAATCACTTATGAGCACTGAAGCATCAAAGCAAGATTGGTAAAGGCAGCTTCACTGATCCAATTCAGAGACATCGTCTTCATTCCCAGTGTGTCTGTGATCCATCAGCAGACAGCATGGAGCAGGTGATCTGGAGCATTTGGTTCTCCATTCTGTGATGGATGTAAAAAATCTGGATCTATTTGTGGTGTTTATGCTAGACTCATGGTTCAGAAGGAGCTTCTGCAATAATTGATTAATCATTAACTTAAAGATACATCTCTAAAGAAAGCCTAGAATAGCAATGCATTTTTTCCACTGCCCACTTGGGTTACAGACTTTCCAAGTCTATGGACATATGCTGCTTTGTAGCCATAACAGGCCATGTTGTAGTTATCCCACAGACATTTCTGTAACATGCATGATTATCATTATCTTCATAATTAATAACAGATTTATAAGGCTTTGAAGTTTTGATTTCTTTGCTGGCTTGTGAGAACAATAGTGAGCAATGTGGGCCTGGGTGTTTCTTCAGTCTTTAGCAGGGAATTGCAAATCAAAAGCCAAATTAGTGGAAAGGTTGTTAGCTGTGAGAGAGGACAGCCCACATTCACTTGAATCCAGTGATACTTATCTGGTCTTGTCTTGGTTTTTAATAAAAAATTAAGCCAACCTGCCTTTGCATAATCTGAACTTGATTATTATTCTTGAAATTTAAGAGAAAAATATAATCTCTGTAGAACAGAAATTTGACTCTTGCATCAACATTTAGTTAGATATTAATACAGGAACACATAAAATATGATTTGCTCATGGCAAATGGTTTCCTACAGCTAAAAAGGAAAGTACAGGATCCCCTGAATTTCTTCTGTTGTGCTTATCATCCAGAAATCATAACAGAATGATACTTTGTATTTTTGAAAGCATCATAAATCCAAAATAGCTTTACAAGTTTAAAAAACCACAATGCAATATGTTTTTATTTCAAGTTGAAAGGTGACTGATGAAAACACAAACTGACTGAAGCTTCTTTTCACAGGCAAATACAAAATTTAATAAAATCTTCCTTTTGAAATTTTTTTCAGGAGCACATAGACTTTCTGGTCAAAAGATGTGAGATGCTAAACTATATCTTACATTGAAAGCCAACATGTGAATAAGACCAAAGCACTATGCCACGGTCTATTTTCAGTCTTTTGTTTTCCACAGATAATTTACTAATGTTTCAGTTAACAAATAGAAAAAATAATGATCTTACGAAGTTCTGAATTTCCTGCTTTTAATAGCAAAAAAGCCAGACTGCACAGTGCTTAAGGACTGGAACCAGAGAATGCCACAGGGAGAAATTAACTGTGTTGCAAACATGCTGTTGCTCATATTTGTCAAGGGCAGTGGAGTTAACCATTGCTCCTCCTAGTAATATCTAGAGATTTGACTCAAATGTAAATGCTCATAGAAGTCATCAAATCTCTTCAGTGATAAATACAACCCCCAAAACTAAGCCACCATCAGTAAACTGCTGCTTCTGTGCTCAGCCTTTGCACTTACTCAGTTGCAGAAACTGCGGGAGGAATAATGCTCATCCTAGTTTTTAGTGTCTAGTAGTAGGCAATCTGTGATATTTGGATGACTGCAATCTAGTGGTCAAGAAGGAAGAAATAGGTGCTGAAGTGTGTGGAAGACATGCCTGATGACTCTGATGGGAATATCATCTGTAATATACCAAGGTTTTTTTAACTTCTTCATTTTGAAAAAAATGATTAGCAATTTTTAGTCATTACTTCAGGAAGGAGAATCCTGCAAAGCAATGTGTGGCAGTGTCAGATGGGGTGGGACAGCCTATAGTAGCTGTCTGCTTATTTTTATTCTTATTTTTATTTTTATTTTTTAACAGAAGGTGTAACTTAGATGGTATTCTGCTGATCACTTTTCCATTTACAAAACCTTATCTGGAGCTTTATTCATGGAAATGTTATTTGCAGTACTTTGTTCCCTCTCAAATTAAGGTCAAAATGTGCTAACGTCTGGTGGGAAGGGCTGCAGAGTCTAAGGCATGATGTACTGAAAGAGCCATTAAAATTCAGGTAAGGTAGAAATAGCCCTGCAGTGTATGGGGCTAGATTCCTGTGCAGAATTGCAATGAAATATTAAGGTGATCTCAGAGGATTTAACTAATGATAAGTCACCAAGGACTGGTTAAATAAAGGTGAAACTAAACACAACCATGTAAACAAGAAAGATAGCGTGATTGGCATCTGGGTTAATTTCCTAGTAGTATTTATTTCTGTTTTATAAACAAAAATACTTGAAAGAGTTTAGTAACATTTTTAGAGGTCATTAAGCCAAAGCAATTTATTTAAACAAAGGAAAAACCTTCTATTAGCCATTCAGGATCTTTTCTATTTTTGAATATAAGTGGTGCAACTCCAATAATGTCATTACCCTTTGAAGACCTAGTCCTGCTGAAGACCTAGTCCTGCTGAAGACCTAGTCCTGCTGAAGACCAAGCTCATAATGATTGTGTAGGCTCTTTCATAATGCTAATCTTACTGCACTGTGCCTCCCTTCTCTGCTGTAGAGCACATAAGCCAAGATCCTGGAAAGCACTGAAAGGAAAACCAGAACAAAGTCCGGTGAAGACGATGTAGATCATAAGGGCAAAAGGAATATATTCGGGACTTGACCAAATCCATAACTTGTTGTTGTTGTTGTTGTTGTTGTTTACAGTTATTTGCAAATGTTCCTACCTCATAAAACATTCTGGAAGAGGCTGGATTATTCAAGCATTCAGTGTCTTCCCCACAAAGTCTTTTACAAAGCAGTGAGTAATCCAAGCAACAAAAGTAATTCAAGACATCCATTAATCCATTTTGCAGCTGTTGGCAGCTTCATCTCTGATCACAATGCACACAAGAACAGACCACCAGGCAGATTCAGGGCACTTAGAGGCAGAAGATTTTCCATAATTTAACCCATTTCCATGTTGGGGCAAGATCATTCCTTATTTGTACATTGAACAGCCTGTTTAATTTTAAACATCCCACCAATGGGGTTCTTTCCACTCTCCCTGGAGACAGGACCTTTCCACAACAATTAGCAGAAAAGTTTTTCTGTACAAATGTCAGCCTACTCTTGGGGCCAGGCTAAGGAGCACAAAGACCAGATATGTGGTAAGCCCTGAGGGGAGGAAGGGAAGCTGCTGGTGTTGTTTCTGGGACATGTTAAGGAGGGCAACCTTACCTCCTACTCTGGTTGACTACTGTAGATGTATTGAGGGGTCGCAAGAAGAACACTGTTAATTTGGACTGACAGTTTTCAGTGATTATCATTAACAGCATTTTATAGAAAAATTACAGTGTTTAGTGTGAGGTGACCCTGAGCACGGCAGGGGGGTTGGAACTAGATGATCTTAAGGTCCTTTCAAACCCTAACTATTCTATGATT